>JAUYWI010056533.1:0-29306 GCA_034780595.1 Parotoplana pacifica
AGAAACGACACAAGCTTGAACGTCTCTATGCGCTATACAGTAAAGATGATATTGATATAAATGATTACCTTTATGCTGTAGCTAAAAATAACATTGTTATCTGATTTTATTGACATATTGAGCTATGTATTACTGAATTATTATGAACTATTATAAATGTTCAGTGAAATATATAAATGTTTTTTATGGACGACTATTTTAGGTGCCCAAAAAAATGAATACGACTTTTTATATATTACGACTTTTTAAATACGACTATTTTATGGACGACTTTTTATTATTTACGACTTCACTACTAACCCATTTGGTCCAATACTCATGGAATTATAGATATGTAGAACAAAATTGTATGAATTATTTGTTGCTAATATGTATATTGGCGTCCTAGAAACAGTTGGTAAATAAACAGTTACATGGGATATTTCTTCAATGGTGAAAGTTCTTTATTGAGTTTTTTTATGAATATAGTAAAGATTAAATATTCTCTATAAAATCTTCCGAAGAGTACTATTAGAATAGCAATGAATACATAATTACTCTGATAAAACATATTTAGATGTACTTCTTCGTTTTTCGATTTTGCAGGTAGGTACACTTTTTAATATTGAAAATGTTGTTTGACTAAAATATTATTTTCTGTCTTTAGCTCAAATTTAGCAAATAAATTGATAGCTCATCTATTGGAAAATTTTATTGATCAGCTACCGATACCAGATTCTCTGCTTCATTCAAACAAAAGCAATTCTATTTTGTATGATGTCACTGCCTCATTTGCATGTAAGCTGCGTGCTATATTATCGAGTTGTAATTTTAGTTAATCGTGTTTATTTAAAAATTAAAATTACTCAACTACTATTTTAACAGATGTACAGCTGTCAGATTTATAGTAGCGTGCTATTTCCTTTCAAACTTATTAAACTGATAATGCTAAAAACAAGAAAATAAATATGAAACCAAGTAGCTAAAGAAGTCGAAATCGGACCCAAATACCATTAAGATTAATTAACCTTTTAGTCTATTCTACCTATACCAACATCCAATTAATCGATTAGATATGAAGTTTTTTTCTATATTTATTAATAAGGTGGAATTCAAATAAATAACAGTGAACTTGCCCAACAAAATAAAAGCTTCTTCAGAACAAATTTTAAATTTAAAAAAATAACTTAACAAAAAAAAGAAATTTAGGTTCAAACGTAAAAACACAGAAAACTATTAGGTGTATATAGCATTTAAAAAAAATACTTAAAAAGGAAAAAACAAAATAACAATGAAAAAACGGAGGGTTGCAATAGTAAAAAGGGGAACTATAAAAATAGATCCGGAACAGAAAAAAACAGATAAAACGACAGCTGACTGAAGAGGCCAGAGAAAGCTATGGAGATTTGTTTATACTATTTACGGAAACAGTAAGAGAAACTAAACAATATTTAGAGGGCAGAAAAAGCTATTTAGGTTGCGATGACCCCTGAAGGATAGAGAAATATTCTGAGAAATAACGTTTAAAGAGAGTAGAAAGGCTAGATTTGAACATAGAATTTTTGCTAGGCCAGAAAGGTAAAACAATGAAGAGATGATTAATAGGGAGGAAAGAATTGAAACCTTGATGCAAGAAAGTTTTAAGATGAGAGATCCAGTAGTTAAAACGGCTAGATGAGAAACGACGAAGTTGTCTTGAGAGAAGTTTTGAATGCTCTGAAATTTGAAGTTGGAGATAGAGTGGTTGGCAAATTGAAATATGAACTAAAGATGGAATGAGGACGGGTACGAATGCATTGGAGAACAGAAAGAATATTATAGTAAATAGGTAGAGGAGAGAAAGCAATAAAAGGGGCCCGTCAAGTGTACAACTGATATGAAGTCTTTTTTATTTATTAATAAGGTGGACTCGGTCGAAGTGGTAAATATTCCGGTATTGGTCCTCTATATTTTATCTTATGTATTTTGTTATACCCTTTAAAATAATTAGTTTTTACTTAAGCATGCATATTTACGTACTATAAATTCTACAAAGATTTTTCTTTGATTAGTTTTATGGCTCCACTAATTGAAACATATTTGTTTCAATTAGTAATATTTCCCCAAAAGACATTTTGTATTTCGCCACCATTGTATTATTTGAATTTTGAATTTCAGTACCTATTTAGTTTGAACCAATGCTAATATTATGCGGTGTTGCCGCACCCATAGATGTTCATATTTTTAACAGTCACTGTGAGTTAAAAAAATTACACGACTATTCAATGACCTGCTTGAAGGTTGTGTAAAAAAATTAACTTTGTTGGTCATATAGTTTTCTCACACTGACTGTTTAACATAACATTATAAAATGTGAAAATCTAAGGGTGCGGCGACACTTTTGCACGGGACTGTGTATAAGATGTCCCAACATATAAGCACAATAGGGAATGTAAAGTATATAGTACCTACTGCATACAAATTATCGAGATTTCTAAACCGTAATCTATTAATAGTTTTGGAAATTCCAAACCGATGTCATTAAAAAAAATCCAACTTCTATTATTTGTTGTACTGAATAAATTATGGCTGAAAACAGATTGCTCTTGGTCTCCGTAGATAAAAAAGTGTCAATTATCTTGCTTTGTGAAAAATATCCTTTGCTAACTCGCAGAACTGTTTAATGATGAATATCCTGCACGTAACATCAGCCACACGACTGTGTCTCAAATTCTGCAAAATTTTAAAGAAACAGGATGTGTGAACAACCAAATGGATAAATGTGGACGACGGCCATCTGCAACTGGTGACGATGTTTTAGGTCAAGTAATGAATAGTCCTAAAAAATCAGTCAACTGAGTCAACAGACGGGTGTAAATCGAACATTTATTTATCGAATATTAAAACCCCATAAATTTCACCCCTACAAAGTCCAGTTAACCCAGAGCCTTAACGAAGACGACAACAGCTCAGTGACTTTGTAAAATCGATAATTTTCATTGATGACGCTGCTGTGTTTTACCTTAGTGGTCAGGTAAATCGGCACATTTTCGTTATTGGTCCGACAGTAATTTATTCTGGATATCAGATACCAATGAACAGAGTGCTCCACGAATAATGGTATGGGCAGCCATTTGTGAGGATCGTGTGATTGTCCCTTTTTATTCAATGAACATGTCAGCAAAGACACTTATTTAGCCGTGCTTCAAGACTATCTGACCCCGATTAATTGATGATCTTCCTCTTGCTTTACAAAGGCAGCTGTGATTTCAGCAGAAAGGTACTCCGCCGCACATCCCTTGATGATATGTTTGATAATCAATGGATAGGCCGTCGAGGTGCTGTTGAGTGGCCCCAGGTCACCAGATTTAGTTCCACTTGATTATTTCCTATGGGGTCATCTCAAATTTTGTGTATACAACAACTGGCCACGTGCAATTGAAACACAAAAGGAAAACATAACCACAGAGATTTCAAAGATCAGCGCTGATACTATTCGAAAAGTTCTAAGGACATTGACGAATCGCTGCACTAAATGCATTGAACAAGATGGTGGTCAATTCGAATAGTAATTTGGTATTATCATTTATCATATACCGTATGGAATTGATTATAATACATATTATATTTGCATTCTTCACTTTTCCCTATTGTGTGTATATTTTGGGACGCCTTGTATAGATATTTGTGGTATTGAGCGCCTAGTGAACCTACACACCAAATATGAAGTCAATTAGACCTGATGTAGTCATCGGCCCATATTGCTTTTTTTAATTCTGTCAATGAATGTTTCCAAGGTACATCATATGTACTAAAAGACCTGTAGATTTCATATCTTTACGAAATATTTAATTATGACATACTTTACTTTTTGACCTGATGACATCGTTGACCCCTAACTCTGGCCACATTGATTTTTTCAAACAAGCCAATGAATGTTTCCAAGGGTGTACCGAATGAATGTGTATTTTTACGAAACTACCTATAATATAAAAAAAACAATTTTGCCGACACCATGTTTGCCTAGCCACGAAGCTGTAATATCAATATATTTTGTTGCATTATCTATCTACACTGTGTTAGTATAAATTTATCTTTAGAATAGATTTGAAAAATGAAACCAGTGTATCTATCAATTAAGTCATTTTTGTTGTCAGCATATTTTCTGTGAATTTAGTCCTAGCCGAAACAGATATTTTTGGAAACGCTTTACAAAAATTTCAGTTTAAAGTCTGACTTGATTTTATGCTTTTTAGCCGGTTTATTACGTGTTGTCACCTTTGGATACAGTGGAGGGCGGCAGTCAATCAATAATTCTAGTTTTTTAGCCAATCAGAGTCTTATACTGTTGTTGGTATTAGCCAATCACTGTGCGAATCAAACTCAAGGTCTAAAAAATCTTTATAGAGAAGCTTTGTTTTCCTGTACTGATTCATCAGGTAAATATTTTATTTTATTTTTAAACCTAATTGGTTATATAGCAATCTATTAAGAAAGAGTGAATATGTCATTAAAGATTTTTTATTATTGAATTTAAATTCTCTTTAATGGTAACAGCAAAATTAGCCTAAAATTCTATCACGAAATTTTCTAAATTTTGAAGATATAAAATTAAGTTACCGGAAAAATAAGTTTATTTAATAGATCACTTCGATTTAGAATTAAACTCAATTATTGAAAATATAATTTCTAAGGAAAATATGAAATCGTTTTCAGTTTGGCGTGTATGTAATTTTAATTTTTGTTACTTGATTTTTTCTTCCATCACGAATTTCATTAATATGGTGAAGATTTATATAATGAGAAATTTTCAATATATTAGTTTTCAAGGATTTACTCTATCCTGGGTATAACTCTAAACTGCACCCGGGTGGATGGGATGTCGTGTGTGGGAGCAACTCATTGTGATGCAGAAAGTGTTAAAAGTGGATCCACGTTCGATACTCTGGAAAGAAGAGAGTCGCTTTATTATTTACTAGTGATTTCAAGTCTAAGAAATGTATGCATGGAAATGAATCTGATTGAAATTTGAAGCAAGGGAAGATTTAAGACCTTGTTGAGTGAATTTTGTTACTTGGGAGATACACTAAGTGCAGGAGGAGGCAACGAATTGGCAGTAACAAAGAGAGTGCGATTTGGTTTAGAGATCTGGAATCAGTATTGTGTGGTTATAGACTGACTCTAGCGATGAAGGGGCAAATATATAGCACATATGTTAGACCAGTAATTGTTTATGCGGCAGAGACATTGATAGTAAGATCAATAGAAGAAAATATCCTAAGAAGAGCAGAAAAGTCAATGGCTAGAAAGATATGTGGAGTTAAGCAGCAGGATAAGATAAATTCAGAAATGTCGATGGAAAAATTTTGTCTGTGATTGTCCATTGTAGAGGTAGTGAGACGGAGCTGTCTAAGATGGTGTGATCATGGTCTAAGAAAGGAAGAGAATAGTTATGTAAAAAGGTCATGGAATCTTGAAGTGGAAGGAGACGAGGGAAAGAGGGCGCCCAAAGTTGACCTGGAGAAGTATGGCAGTGAGAGAATGTCAAAAGGTTGGACAGAAGATTGGAGATTATGAAGATAGAAAGCGCTGGAAAATTGGTGTGGCCATTTGGAAAGAAAGAGGGTCAGAGGGAATTAAACTGACCTTTTAAAAATAAACGATGATGATGATGATATCAAACAATTTCCATTTTCTGTTCAGATAATCCGACCTCTTCGTCTAATAGTGGTTCTCAGCAACATCACCTGGCCAACAAGGCCGAGACAGGAGTGGGCTGTCAGGTGGATTTCACTCGATTGTATTCGACAGTGTGTCAGAGCCTCGATCAGGAATATAGCACACTGTTGCTTTATCTTTTGATGCACCGTAACAGTCATTTCAGGCTTTTTTTTATGCTTAGGACTGACATCAAACGAGTGGTGAGTTTGTATAGAACTATTTAGTACTACTGTAACTATTGAGCATTGAATGTGGAAATTAAGTTAAAGAATTACTGAATGTTTAAAGATACAGTGTTTGATGGTGGCATTATCTCTGTTCAGTACTTAATTATGGATTTCTAATAGGAAGAAATTTATTTATTTCAAGAATCTTTTCCCCTAGATACTTCCCATTTTGGAAATTCTTTATAAATCTCCTGGAGAGAATTCACATCATATGTATATGGCTTTGATTGTGGTCTTAATGTTTACGGAAGATGATCAATTCAATAAATCAATTCACACTGTGGTAAGTTTTTAACAAAAGCTTTGTTGTCTCTACAGATTGCCTAGTCTTAAATTAGGATCACCAAATTTAAAGAAATAATAAAATAAAACTTAACAACAAACACAAGTTTGTCTAAAAGGTCTGGTGTTTTTTTTATTAAAAAAATCGTTTGTTGTATTTTTGTTTTTTCAAGCTTCGCGATCATATACATAGATCTCCTGTATAGGGTGTACTGAAAAATGCGTTTTTATATTTTGTAAAAAATGAAATGTACACTTTTATTTGGTACACAGGATAAGGTATTACCTAAAAGTTGTTCCTCACTGAGTAGAAGCTAGCTCTTTGGTATTCATCAACGAAGAGTAGCTATTACCTCTTACGAAATATCTAAAGTTTATGAATGAAATTTAAAAATCTCTAGCTTTTGATTGGCTCCTATAATTATAAATCGATGCGCCAAATTCGGTGCAAAATTTAGCATTGGTTCAAAGCTAACTGAATACTCATAACTCATTATTCGCTATTATCCGGTTTTGGAAACTAACTAAGAAGAGCTAATAGGTACTTAGAATGACAATACTATCAGCTTTTTCCATATACAAATTTTGATCTACATAATCATAAATGTAGTGGTGATCACACGATTGCTCTTGTTGAAATTTACTGACTCTAAAGTCGGGTCAAATCGACCTCATGATTTCAGTATAACACTTAGAATAAAAAAGTGTAGACGTTAAATGTTTATTAAATTATTTCTTATTTTAATACAACACGTGTTATTTGTATTTAAAATAAATTATGATTGTCCATGAAATTATACCAAGCTATGTTTTCTTAATACAAATTTTCTTTGTAACAAGTAAAAACATCTCTAAAAGTAGATAATACAAAGTAGGTATTACCTCTACCTAAATACGACATGTGGAAAGATTTATTGACAGAAAACATATCAAAAAATTTAATGGACCGAGCTAAGTGGCCGATGAGCTAAGTATGCCTATTTGACTTGACTTCAAATTTGGTGTGTAGGTCCCCGAGGCACTCAGTTACACAATTGACTCTAAAAATATTGATTTCCCACAAAAGTAAATCAATATATTTGGGAGATATTTATGGATTTGTGTTGCTGAGTAACTAGTGGACCAGCGCCCCAAATTTGACGTCTTCGGCCGCTTAGCTTCTTCTTCGTCTTCCCACATTGGAAGTTGGGTTATGTAAAACCGCCGAGAAGAATTTTATGGTGTATTTAGTGACTTCTTCAATGTCTTGAACGTCGCCGATGGTGGACATACGTTTGTTGTAAAGGGCCAGACACTTGATGGGATGGTCGTTGATGTCGATGGCCTGTTCATCACACCTATCACAATAAAGGTAGTTGACTTCTTTGATTCGGTTTTTATAAGATTTAAGAAGAGGGCATTGGCCGGATTTGATTTGGTTGACTGTAGTTTCATAGATTTTCTTGTTGAATTGATTTGGCTTTTTGTCGCTATTGTTGTAAGGAAGGCGATTTTATCCGCGTCGAGAGGGATGTAAGTGCTATTGTGTTCAAGAGTAGCTCCTTTGTCGACAAGGGTGTCCACTCTCTAGTTGTGCTCGATACCACAGTCTCATGGTACCCACTGGAAGCTGACGGTTTGGTTGTTGTTACTCATATCATCACCATATTTCCTCATTTATTTTGTCAGTTGGTTTAGCTAGACCTCTTTTGATTTTAAGGACACTGGCTCTCAAGTTAATAAAGATGAGGTTCTTCAGAGCTAGTAGGATAGCCTTCATCCTCTGCCTGATAGCTGGAGCTGTAAATACCGGAAGGAATAGTGATTTCATCAGCTTGTCCCATGCTTGCCCTCTTTCACAGAACCATCGGTCCCCACTTGAAGATCACTCACCGTCTTTCCTTATGGTATCCTGGGACTTTGCACCTCCTTTCTTCCACTTGTTCCTTCTTGCTGCATTATTTCAGTTAAAAGGGTTGATCTGAAAACATGTTCATTTTTCCATTTCCAGATGGATTTTTTTGGTAAATCTAGGGGTTTGTTCAACTGCAGCCTCGTGGATACCGGACTCAATGGCATCTTCTTGGGCTACATCTCTCCAGATTTTTCTGCTGTTGTTTTTGTTGGTCTTTTCTTCATGTTTTTGTGAATGATGGACTGGAGAGGGTGTTCTTAGCTCGGCACCCATAGTGATTGTTTTTTTCAAAAAAATAAATTTTATGTCAATGAATCTTTCCAAAGTACCTGTGTACTAAATATGTAAATTTTTTATGAAAACGCTTTTTCAGGATAATAAATAATCGATTTCATGGTGACAAAGAAGGATTCTATGGTGATGATGTTGTGTATATAAATGGATTGACAAACCTTATTTTCTCATCTTTTGTGTTATTGATATTATTCTGAGTCTAGAGTGCCTTTCGAAATTAATAATTAAAATTTTGATGGTCTGAAATATTTCAGGTTTGTATCACAAATATGGTTCACAATATTCTGTAGCCGTTTTTTACCCCCTAAACAGTGTAGTGTTTGTATATATTACTTATAAGTAGGTAGTGAAAATGCTCTATATTTAAAACTTGACAATAAAATTAATCGCTTACAGTTTGTAACTTTATAGTGTAGGGTTTAATATTTTTTATAACACTACAAATAGTTTGTTTTATTTTGCAAAAATTGCGTCTTTCTAATAATTTTCTAGTGATAAAACTTAGCACGACCAACTATGAAACAAATATAAAATAAATCCAGAGATACTGCGTACAATTGAAAAACTAAGAAATACAAGTTTTTCTGAAAGGTCTGATGTATTTTTCAAAATAAGATTTGTTTGTTGTATTTTTGTTCATTCAATATATTCTGTGGTACATATAATAAATTGAATTTAAATTAATGACTATTTTTCATTTCTCATTATTATTCTGATAATAGTGTTTTGTGACACTGAACTTGATCTCCAAAACTTGGCACAATTATGTACTTGGACTCTATCAAGTATTGCGTACATACGGCAATCTATCTTGCAATCTATCTGATGAGCTACCTATTTTGCTTTGATAACGAGAACGTTCGGTTATTATTGAGCATGGACGTAATTATATGCACATTCTATCGTCTATGTTTTATTTAAAATGAGGAAACTATTTTTTTTAAAATCAGTCTAGTGTTGTTGTTTTCACCTGCTTTACTTTATATGCACAAATATCCTTTGGTATTTTGTCCTAATGCAACTTATAAAATTAAAAAATAACTTGATCTAAAACAACTTAAGTATCATAACTATTTTATTTCACTAGACCAAGCATCGTTCCTATTAATAGAAAGTATATCTGGCTAAAATCATGCATATTTCGGTGCACCTCTATGTGAATTCAACACTTACAACCAGTTATTGCTGTTTTATTTGCAGATGTTGAAGCATGTTCCATGGATAACAGAGCGCCCAATCACGGAAATCTCATTAGGCAGTTTGCTAGTACTCGTTCTATCGCGTACTGTTCTATTCAACTTGCAAAATCTTCGAGTATGTTTCTTCAATAGAATTTATATCCCTAAATATTAATAGTTCCATAGTTTTTCTATTAAATTTTGGTTATAAGTAGTATATGCCAATATTGAGAGAGTGGGGAAGTTAACCATAGAAGTTACATTTAATGTTTCCACATTTTTACCTATTGAAAGTTTTAGCTGAATCCGTCATAAAGTTTTTGGGAATTTTTAAATTGACCCCTTCCCCATCAGTTAAGTGTTGAAATTAAATGTTGGTTAAACAGAAAATTTAATATGGCGGTACTATCATTACTAATATCAAGAATATGTCATTCTTTACTAATTTGTTTTTTATTTCCCCTATTGACCTATTCATTATGTTACAACGATGAAATTTAATGGAACTTTCAACAATCAGTGAACTGTCAACTGTTTTATGCGTCAAGCTTCAAAGCTCTGCAGATGGTTCTGAATACAGGTTTGCTTACGTGGCATAGTGTTAATGAAGCAACTGTTCTGCGGATACTGGTGATAACAGACTTCATACTATGTAAATTCCCTCTTATTGACGAAACCAATCAGAATAGAGCCCTAAGCTTTGTGGAAACTTTTTAAAGCTAGTCGTCAGCCAAATTCAGTCATTAGGAACAAACAAATCGGAACTGTAGATACATTTGAAAAATTTACATATCCTGAAGCAAAGAAGCTCATTCAGTTTCCAACCTACCAAACCAAACAAACTATTGGCAGTTTTCGATCTCATTGAGAGTCTATGAATGATTTGATCCCATGCAGGGCTCGGGTGAAAATGTGTTAGGCTTGTGAAAAAGAATAGTTGTGTCATTTATTTTTTAATTTGTTTTTTAAAAGTAATATTTATTATTTTAGGATAAATATCTCCATACCAATTGTTTGGCAGCATTGGCAAATATGTCTTCAAAATTCGAAAATCTTCATTCTTACGTTAGTCAAAGATTGGTTGGGTAAGTCATTTGGTCACATTTTCTCTAGTAAGGCTAATGACATTAAGGCCGTTAGCTCGAATTTTTATATAATTATCTTTGTTAAATTTATTGAAAAGATATGAATGTTACATAACTAAATTTTTGTTAATTTTACTATGTTTGTAATAAAATAAGTAGAATTATTAAATTCAAAAGTGGTTAGATTCTAAAATAACAGTAATATAGGTTTTTGGATTTTGTTATCTTTGAACAAAAATATTTTCTTTAAAAAATGTTACTTTTTCTTTATGGAATACTGCTCAGAAACATTTAACTGCAAGTAACATATTAATTCATCACAGTTTGAAATATAACATGAATTGTGGTTAGTTTATAAGTGACATAAAATATTTTTAGTTTAATTTCCAACCTTTCGAAGAGACATATGAGAACCGTACAAAAGCTTCGTTCTGCCTCTGTTACTTTCCAAGGTGACAACAAAATTGAAGGGATCGAACAACAATTGGTAAGATCTATTTTCATAGAATAATTGAAAACAAATACAACTTGAAGGATCGAATCACAAAAGTTACCTGTAAAAGAATGATAAAGAGGAAGACAAATTCTACCTTTTGAATACCTCCTGTTTACTATTTCTACAGCTAATAAATTTATTGTTTAGAAAAGTTCGCATAAGGTAACAGTTACTTCTTCATATTAAAGTTACTTGACTCATCCTGTATTATACTCTTAGCTAGTTTTGATTCAGAAACTACTACAAACCAGATTTCTAAGGGTTTTTTTTGATAGTTTTAAGGTTAATATCTGATTCTAAAATAATTTGAAAACGATATTTTATCTAAAGCGCTCTTAAAACGTTTTTCACTTTAAGGTTGATTCTAAAATTAAATATAAAATTAAAACCAGCAGAGGTTGTCTTTAGTCAAACGTTGAAACCAGCATTGTATGTGTTATTTGTTTTAGCTACAAGATTTGTCAGTGTTAGAAGAAGTGGTTCGCATGGTGCTGGAAATCCTGAATTCTTCGCTCACTCATTGCTTGGTAGCAAATCCTCACCTTCTCTATACTTTGTTGTACGAAAGAGACAGTTTTAATACTTTCAGAACCCATCCTAATTTTCAGGTGAATGGCAGCCAACAATTTGCTGATAAATCTTTTATTTGTGACCTACAATATATTATTAGCACATATTATATAAATATTATTGCAAGCCCTCGCAGATTAAATAGAGTAGCGGAAGTAGAAATATTTATATCCGTTCTAAAACTAAACTTTATAAGCTGTGACTGTTTAAGTGTTAAAAGTAATTTTATCAGATTGTTTGAAGATTTATATGAAACGTCACATTAATTGAAAGGTTAATGTCTGGCCTCAAACCATATTTGGTGTTTCTAAAGCCAGGCTTCACTAGTTGCACTATCATTAACTAGTACACTGTGTTCACAAAGAACACAAGATCACCAACCAGGTTTAATATTACATAAGATCCTTTTAGCAATTGTTTCTTTTACTACAAATGTATACACGATAGTTTTGATACTCTTTATATTATACGAGTGTATAAGCAAAGGGAACATGTTTATTTCATTTAATATGTATCTTTCGTTTTATGCAAACAAAACATCAACATTTTTTTCTAATTTAGGATATACTTCAAAATATTGACATTGCAATAAACTTTTTTGTAAGTCGACTGGAACGTGATTATAAAGGACGTCAGCCCTCTGAATATGAAGTGCAACTAATGATTCAAACCTCTTCTGCACATTTGTCCAGGCAATCAGCCCTCAAAGTAAGCTTTTAATAATCGACAGTAAGTGTTAAACATACAGAATATGTTGGTTTTATTTCGGACGGTACATAACAATTGCACATGAAGCTTTAGACAAAGTTTCAAGTTTACAATAACAAATTGTTGTATAATTTATTGAATTCTGACTGTAATCAGAACAATAGGTATCCGTCGTGTACCTAATCGCTTTGCTTAATACCTGTACAAATCAGTTCTGAGAACAATAGTCTTTAAATCTACGTACTGAGTATGCTGATGAACTGGTATTCATGCTCATTCGCTCTCAGTTAATTTGAAATTTATGTATTTAGCTAGGTTACTTAAGTTAAAATAATAACAGAAGTTTCTCTGATTTCTCGTTTTTAAAGTCAGTCGAAATCGAACGAATTAAATTAGTATCGTCTTAAGGCATAACTAAATGTGTTAGAGATTCAATGCCGTAGAGTATCCAAACAATATTGAAATTTAAAAAGTTTATTTATTCTGTTGTAGCAAAAGGGCGGGGTTTGGGGGCTAAGTCTCCCAAAACTAAAACAAATTATTAATGAAGTGGGTCGTCTAACTTGAAATGTTTGCATATTCTAATGGATCAAAATAAAATATTGAATAGGCCGGTATAATTTGAGAAGCAAACAACGAACAATCACAATTCATGAATAAAGTGCATTTTCAATGTACTTTGGTGATGAGTATTAATCACACTTGCCACTAATTGAAAGAGAAGAAATGTACACAATAGGTACTCTGAGCTGTACGCCTCTGGTACACATCCTAGAATATCATACTTCCCGAGAATGGATTGAGCTGGAATTTGGTTTTAGGGTAAACGATTTTTAGAAAAAGATCGATAATGGGGCCGAGCTCAGGCCGATAGTGTCACAGAGGATCAAATCACTAACCTGACTCTAAAATCTAAACCAAACGTTCAAAGAATTAAGAAGGCATTAGATAGAAATAATGTGTTAGAAAATTGAATGCTTCACATTTATGGTTGCTGTTCTATGAGGTCCACCATACAAGGGAACGTTTGTAAAAAATGATTTTTTTCGAAATTGTTTTTGTCAAAATAAAATAGTTTTTTTTTACATTTTACATCAAGTTTAGTCGTTTTGGAATATGTAATATATTTATTCTAAAACGACTAAAAATGATGTAAAATGTCATAAAAACATTTAATTTTGACAAAAACAATTTTGAAAAAATTGAGTTTAAAAAATCGATTTTTAATGTTTGACTGGGTCTGGGGCCAAAAAATCAATGGCTCTAAAAAGCCAATGAAACATCCCAGTTTATAATCTAGAAGGTATCTAAATTTTGAGATTCCTCTCATTTATTCTTCCTGAGATATGAGTACCACCACAATAAAATGTATTTTTTCTATGCCTAATAGAAAAAGTCCACTTCTATGATGTTAAAGCTAAGGAAAAGTAGCACTTTGTTTCAGTTTGTACTTTTGCTACCAACGAGAATACTTTTCCGTACACTTTAACATTTTATTAAAACACGTTTCTCATGCCATTAATTTAGTTTAAAACTTGTTACAATGATATATTATGATATGCTTGTAATTTTTCCGTTGATACTTGTGATTCATCATCGAATATTGTGACCAAATAATGCTATACGCTAACGTTTTGTGCGTTTCAAATGATCAAAGTATTGAAATTTTTCCAAGTACCGTCATATTTCTTGGTACTTTTAAATATGTCTTCTGCAGACCTTTTCATATTATTTGCCACAGATATGTTTGCCTACCACAATCAAAAGTATATTTTGGCATTTTGGGACCCTCTCATGTTTTCAGAGGGCCGTCACGTGACCTTGGTGGACACACCAAAAATCCGATGTTAAAAGATGCTGTTTATTTTTGGAAAACTCGTTTTGTCTAGAATAGCAATATTCAATAGTTTAAAAAATGTGGATTTGTACCTACGATTTTAAGATTTTAATTTTTGGACCTGATGACGTCATCGACTTCTTAGCTCCTCTTTTCGATTTTTTAAACAGATTTTTACCGATGAATCTGTACCACAATTCAGCTAATCCATCCACAGGAAGTATGAAATTCTACAGCTTATGTAAAAAAAGGATTATCTAACCAAGGATTGTGTTCCCTACATGAGTAAGGCAACGGGAAGTCTCTTCGTAAATCATTTGATGCTGTTCTCAGACTAGTTTTTGAGAGAAATTATATAAATTAATTACTTGTATAAACACAATTTGGACGATTTACATACATTTTTCATAATTTTATTTATTTTTCGGTGAATGTATTTAATTTCAGAATTTTCCTGAGTTGAAGTTTAAATATGTGGAGGAAGAATCACCTGATGAATTTTTCATTCCTTATATCTGGTCGTTGGTCTACCAACGTTGTGGACTTTATTTTGCTGCTTCTAGAATTACTTTGTTCAATCTTCAAACCAAACCAGAATTGGCAGATATATGTCCCGTGGCTGATGCTCCCCCAACTCAAATCAAGTCAGCGGAGGAACTTGTTTGAGCACCTGAAATTATCGGACCTACATACATCTGTAAATGCCATTTTGTTATTTTCGTAGTGCATCATTATGCATAGCGAATACATTTGACTTTTCATTTATCTTTGTTTTAATTAGGTATGCCTATTGCCTGTGGTTTTTGGTTTATTTATTGTTTTAAATATATAACTTTTAAATATTAATCATTTTCACTATTTAATCTTAGACAGACGTGTTTAAAATATTGGAGATAGGTACACTTAACTAAACTAAAATACGTAGCTTAAATTAAATTCTAAGAATGGGTAATGAAAATGAACTGATTCTAGGCTGTTTCAAAACTTTTGCTTTAAGTCCTTTTATACTCTTGAAATATCTGATTTAGAAATCAAGGTAAAAACTACTTTGAATGCTTGGAAAGATCTTTCAAAGTTTTATTCCAGGAACTTAAAATTAATCAAGGAATTGCATGGAAAATATTTTTCAAGTAAATAATTTTGACTAAACAAATTTTTACCCAAAATGTTTCAATAGTATTATTATAAATTAAAGTGTTGATTATTCTTTTCAGAACATAGTTTCAGATATCCTTGTTTAAAAATATTGTATAACTCTTGCTATCATTTGTTATTCTTTAAAAATCTTGAAAGATTTTATTTTAAGGCACCTAAAAAAACCTAGAAAGAAATGAAAGTTTTGAAATAAGAACATATACATACTATAATATTCCTTTAGGGGAATGCATTTATAAACTAGGAAATGTAAGATACCAAAATATGTAATAATCAAATCTGTATCTCTCTAAATGTTTTCGGCCCTTTGAGCCGGTCCAAATCAAAGGTCATGTGACCTACGACATTGAAATTTTAAAATTGTTTCTTATGTATATGTTGAAACTAATATGTTTCAAATTTCATAGATATACATATGTATATTAAAAATTGGCCTATAGGAAACATCCTGAAGTTTGCAGCACGCAAAATTGTTTCCAAATTTGAAAATAATTTTTATAAGCTCTCTGATTCAGATAACAAGTGATACAGACGATAAAATATCTAAAAGAATCTGTAAATATATACCTACATAGAGAACTGTCCGATTTTACTAAAAATATTTCCCCACTGAAATGCAATGCAAATAGTCATGAATGTAATAATTGATTTTATTTGATTAGGTAAGTTGACATAATTAATAGGTACATTAAAGAAATTCATCCAAACATCTTCGAATATACATAGTGCAATTTCTGATGTGCATATGTATTGAGACTGAGATTTTAGATCAGATAATTTAAAAAACGAAAATCAATAAAAGATGTATACTGTAAAATACATTTTTATCGGTTTTATGTTCATATTGGCGTAATTTAATGCGAGAAAGTACCTAATGGTACAACAATAACAACAACAAATAAATACACAAACAAACAGTAGTAAATAAATAAATAAATAAATAGTAATAAATAACACCTACAAATAAAGTACAAGAGTGAACTAAACAGAGATTGGTACTCATTCTAAAATCTTATAAAAGTATGTACATATATGCAGCGTTCAACAAACTTTTTTTTATATAGGCCAAAATTCAAAATAAATATATTATGAAGGCCACTCAGTTAAAATTAAATATAACAGGCCATTATTGCCATAAAGTACAAAAACATAGACATCAAAATGATAGCCAGCCAGTGTTTTAAATATTTCTATGTCACCTAAAATAAAGTCGGTAGAGATTTTTTATAATTATTCTGAAGGCTACACAAATTCTTGTAAAAGGACACATTAGATATTTTATGTAACCATTCTGAAGGCCTTAAAATTCGTCTATAGGTCAACAATGGCCTTAAAAACTGAGTTTGCAGAAGGCTGATATAGAGAATAGAACAATAATAGGTACTCATAACATAATTAGGATACATTTCTATCTTTAGTAGTAAAATAAATTGACCCCAAAATAACAAGATTGCAAAATAAATAGAAAGTGCATTATTTACAATAAAAATAACTACATACATAGCTCACATACAAAAAGTGGACTACATATTTCAATAGAGTTAAATATGAATGAAACAGAAAGAATCAAAATTGATTTGAACTTATAAATTCTTTGGTCCTAAATGTAAACCCACGATTTACTTTAGCGTACGTAGGTAGTATTAAACAAGTCAACAAGCAGATGAAACTTATTAAATATATAAAGAGTTAAAAATATCTATAAGTAATAAAATACAATATTCTCTAATCTTCATTTATAAACAGCTGTTTTACAATATGTATAAGAAATTTATTATCTTGAGTTTCATATATATAGGCATGGTGAAAATAATATTGTTTCTAATGTCCTAAGTTAAATGACTGACTTGCATCATTTTTATACATTAAAAATTTGTTTAACAAAAGGAGTTGTTCAATAGGAGATTGTGATGAGCCTGCGAAAATTGAAGACATAATATTGGAAAACTGTAGAGACATATCTGTAGTAGCATTTCTTTTATCACAATTTATATTAGAATCAAAGAAAACTTGATTTCGTTCTTTAGGTGATTCAACTGGTGTATATTTTAAATTATTTACCAGACAATTGGTAGAAAAAGATTTATCTGGAGTGGAAGAACAACTACTAGACCCACTCAATAATCCAACTTGTTCAGCTGTCTCGTCTAGTAACCACCGGACACGTGTTACGAGTTCTGGATGACGAGATTGTCGTCCTAGTGTAACATCCTCTAAGGTTGCCAGGAGAAATTGAGCAGTGACAACTCGAGATAAAGCTATGCGATCATCTTGATGTTTGGCCGAAATACGAAAGACTTTGTCCACTTGGTTTCGATGAGGTGAAACTATGGTAGTGTGAGTAGTACTTTGGACACGACGAATAATACTTCCCTCGGTACCAATTATTCTCATTACTGCTTGCGGTGCTACACGATAAAACAAATGACGTTCTTGTTCGCATGCCATACTTTCTAAAATATTAAAAATCAACAACGTACTTATTAGCTACGTAAAATTCTATAAAATGTCATTTATCACCATAACAAAGGTCCAATTCTTTTCTAACTAAAATATATAATACTGGTATTATTTTATAGTTGTAGTACCCCTATGTTGCTATTTAAAATAAATATGTATAGTCAAAGTTAAAATTAATTCGTTGTCGTTTATATCCAGATATTAAGTACTTGCTATAATAATATGTAGTTATACCCAACATTTTAAAATTATTTTTATTGTTGGTCTTTCATTTTATTAGGTTTACCTACTACTAGTTAGTTTTGAAAGTTAAACAAAATATACCTAAGCATATTACATCTGTAATTTGCATTGGCACAACAAGGTTTGCATCTGCTGTAAACTTGTGCTGCATATAATTTAGTAATCGTATTAAAACTAAATCTATCAGAAAAATCGATAAATTTTATATAATATAATGAATTATAGCATTTTCTAATTAAAATAATATTTCTTGATGAATCTTTCTGATACCAAATATCAGCTGAATCTGATTTTTAAAAAGGGAACTTTTCAACCCATTGGGGATTCACGGGAGCAGCCTCAAAAAGAGCACATTTCAAGGGGTTATATTTATTTCCAAAAAATCAATTTTTGTTTTCGTTCATTTGTTACCCATAACTTATTGGATTTTATAGATTTTCCCCACATACCTATTTTTAATTTTTACAAAAACTAAATAAAGGATATTAAAATGAAATAATGCTGAATGGCATAAAGACACTATACATTATACGCACATAAAAAATATTTTGATGTCTTTAAAAAGGGCATATTACTTTAAAAAATAACACGTCTTAGTGGAAAACGGGTCGCGGCCCCCTGTTGAATCCTGACTCATCTTATACAACTCAATTTGAATAAATTTTATTTGGGTAGATATAACAGTACGTGGAAATCATCCAAACAATTTATTGCTACTATTTAATATCACTTATTTGTTGTAACAATATTGATTAAATATCCAAAGGTGTATAATAATTTTAGAGAAACGAATTTACAAATGGTTCACCATTAACCAAAGATTTATGCAAGGGAAGATACTGCTAAAATATATTGAATGAAAATTAATTACCTGCTGTCTTGAAATCACCGAACATGCTTAAATAGTTGTTGCTAGAATTAAAATTTTGAAGTTCTACAAAGAAAAAAGAAAACATATTCATAAGCTAAATTTAAATTAAATAAATAGCAAATACTCTGAGTTTGTACTGAAAGGTGTTTCTACTCAAACACGAATACTAAGATATTTCAAGATTTCTAAGATCTAATGACTCTCAAGAAAAATATTTAGACCAGAGGAAGTATAATGCAATCGGGAATTGTTTTCTGAACTTGTTTTGCATTTTCTGCAAAATACATAGGTCATAGACAGTCAGAATCCGGTTTATGCCACCTTGTCCACTTTAGGCCATTTATTTGGCGCCACTTTGAAAATTTTATGCCCCATGTATTAATTTTCCCTAACTTTGAACCAACACCAATGCATTTTCCTAGTTTGGAACAGCCACATCTTCGACAACGCCACTGTCAACACCAACATCCTTCGTGACACTGACATCACTAAGACCACGAAGGCCCGCACACATGGCAGATACCCACCTCAATTTTTCTCCAGATCACCACTTGGACCGACGGATCCGGCAGAGAAGGAAGTTCATCAATTCAGCCTGTCACACTGAGTTGAAGCGACAAAACTTCCTTTTCCACCTTTAGAAGAGCTCCGAGGATGTTATTGAGTTCCTCCTTTCAAGACAAACCGAAGAGTTCTGATCCTCAACTTCCTTGGAAAGAGGTCATCCATTTTGATCAGCTCAGAACCGGAGATAACGCTATTCTTAAAAAATTCCTTTTCAACATCAAGAAAGTTAAAAATCCTTATTTTAGAAACTTTGACAAATGTACGGTCCAATATACCAATCATCACTGATTGACTGACAACGCTGTTACAATCACAGAAGAGACTCGTCGATATCTTCGACAATCTATAAACACTGACTGATTTCAAGGGTCGGTGTGGCTGTTGGCGTATTAGATAATTTTTTTTCTCCGCTGTCATATATGGCTTCTTTGGCTGATCCGACGGTCTAAACGGTGATCTGGGGGTTGGGAGAAAATTGAAATGGGTATCTGCCACCAAAGACAGCTGTCAGAAGACTGAAAAGCACAATAGTGACCATATCGATCAAGCCTTCATGGAAAGATTACTGAGAAGTAAAGTTGTATGCACTCAGAATTCCTATATTTGTTTGGTAAAGCTTTACTTTCTAATTCTGTCCATTATGGCCGCCTTGAAAGTTCCATTTCCCATATCATTTACCTGTGTCCTTTCTATTATATAAAATGGATCCGCTACGTTGGTATGCTGTTCAATTACCACAACTTCAATGACAACCCTGAACATGTACTGAGCTTACTGGAGATCGAGCAGATAACCGGTCTGCAGCTGAAATGTGTCAATATACGAGGTGTCTCATAAGTCCGTTCTCATAGGTAATTTAAAAAAAAATTAGGACAGTGGTTAAATTTTTAACATACTTTATTTACAGCACTTTCATCTCGTATGGCACATTGGTTTTCCTATAAGCCACAAATTATCACAGCAGTACAGTAGATTTCTTTCCAAATTCAAGTTACTACAGCAATGGTACACGCCACGAGAGAAAATTGAGCTGAAAATTCTCAGAGACAGGCTTGTAACATCTTTCACACCAAGTTTCCTCAGAGAGAGAGAGAGAAAGATACTGCTAGATTTTTATGATAGCACGTTTTTTGTTATTTTTTGTCGAAATGACAAAAGATGCTAACTCTATCCTTAATGTTAACATACAAAATAATTGTTTCATACCATGACTGAAGAAAATATGTGAATTTATAAACTAATAAAAACTGACATAATGAAACCTTTTCTTCCATAGATATTAATAAAATTCCAACTTTGTAAATTTCTATTTCTTGCTTAATTTTTAGGTAATTTTTAATAGAAAATATGAATATATAATTTGGATATGGATATATATTTACTGCAGATTTATTATTCGTTTATCAGATAACAAGTATAAACTATTTCAATAATTCAAATTCTCGATATTTCTAAAGGTATTTAAAAACTTCGAGTAGTATATAAATATTTTAAAAATGCATGTGACGACTTTCATATTAATCAAAATTTGATAATTCTTTTTATTATAATAGCTATGAATAATACCTGCACTTTTTAAATGGATATTGATATGGGAAACGCTTTTGTTTTTAGAGTTATTAATAATGCTGACTTAACACCAATTTCTATTTTGTGCTTACTACTTGCAAAATTATGGGTGTATAACTTTTCACAGCGAGTTTATTGTATTCCGATGATTGATGTAATTCTTTTTATTCAAGCTATGCATATGCGACATGTTTTTAATATTTTTATATATTGAAATTTCTTGATATTTTCAAAGAAGTTTAAAAAAATGAAATATAAATTCGAGTAGTATATAAATGCATGTGGAAACTTTAATGTTAATTCAAATGGTTGATTCATTCTTTAATGTAATAGATATGAATAATACCTACACTTTTTAAATGAAAATTAATATAGAAAGTTTTGTTTCCCATTCTTTTCAAAGTGGCGCCAAAAATGCCCAAAGGTGACAAAGTGGCAGCAACCGTATTCTGACTTGCTATGACTTATATTTACAGAAAATGCAAACAATTCTCGGTTCAGGTTAGAAGCTGCACATTTTCTCCGGACTAAGAAGGCAATCTAATTTGAATACCCAATTTTGAGGAGGTATTTTAAATTTATATAATTAAATCTACGAGGTGCCTACTATGTTCAATAATAGGCAATATTGCCCCACATCTACAGACTCCTCTAGATACCACAACCAAACGTTTACCATGAATGACTGCACTATAAATTATATTTATCTGAAAAGTCTGACATTCGGGAATAGAAAATTAGTCAGATAAAAATAGGATTCTTAAATTCTACGAGTAATAAATGGGTAGAAATTTTAATGAAAAATATTGCGTTAAAATTTAAAACTTAACTTTTATTATGTCAGACTTATCCGAATGATAATGTAATAATATAAATACCTAAGTAAAATATTGGGCAGCCATTTTATCATAAGCATTTAGCAATAGAAATTTTTTTCATTTTCTAAATAAAACGTTTGTCAGGAACCACCTGGTATTTATAATATATTTTTTTAATTCTCGTTTTTAATTTCTTGGTTGCTCGGTCGGTAGCTAATTAGGGAGAGAGGGATTATTATTGTACATCACGCAGTATTACTGTGACATATAAAAGTATAATATATTTAGACTCTTTTAATTTTACTTCTTTAAAATTTTGACATTAATTTAAAAAAGAAATGGTTACTTTTTAATTTAAATTTATGTCCAAAACATTCTTTAATACCAAAATGTTTACAACACTGAGAAAAATATTTTAACAAATGTAGTTTTTTTAAATAGTTAATTTTATACATTTTTCTTTCTTGGGGAATTTCTATAAACATTATGAATTATTAGGGTAGATAAAAACAAAACAGAGTACAGATTCTTATTGTAAAGCAATTGCTTAAGTGGTAAACATTTTTATAACTACTAAATATGTACATACGTAATACGGTTTTTATTTTATTAAAATTGATGAAACGAAACAATAAATTATAACCTAGAAATCCAGATAAGTAAAAAGCATTGGATTACATAAAAATGATATTTCACAATGGTTTTCTAACTACTTCTCTTATACTACGTTCATTGAGTTAGTGGAATGTAAAAGGTATACCTAGGTAGGTACTTACATATCTGAAATTTTTTAATACCAAATTTGACTTAAATTTCAACGTTCAAGCATACTTGCCATATTGTTTTCTATTTAACAAAATTCCATTTATAAATTCATCTTAACATTGAAAGTAGTTTTTAACACTACTACTTATTACAATAAGTCCTGGTTTTTGGTTTTCATCATCATTATATTTTTCATTTTCTATTGTCCTTATAAATGTAATATGCTCACCTTGAGGTTTCCAAATGTCAAACTCAGATCTGAATTCACACTGAAGAGGGGTTTTTTGAATTTCATTTGAAAAAGATTCGCCTATATTTAGAAAAGTTAATAAATATAAGAAATCAATGTTGATTATTTTTGTTTAATTTGTGTACAATGTATTCATAATTTGAAACTTTATAATTTATACCTACTTTATTAAATATGTTGCCCATACAGAATATTTCTAGATGAAATGAGAATTTTTCATATTTTGATCATTGTTTAATAAGACCATAAATTATATGATCGCGCCATATAAATTTAAAACAGTAGTTACCTACATATAAAATACGAGGTTGCTTCAATAGGTTCGTAGTCTACATATGAATCCATAATAATATATACAATATCTATGCATTTTATTAAATTATGGAAATATCTAAAATAATTTATGGGTGATCGAATTCTAAAACTACAAAATAGGTCAAATTTAGTTTAAAATTATAATAATTTTTTTCCACAAATCTTCTATATGTGCTTTATAAAATAATTACAAATGAGTATGACACATGACTATTATAGAAACATAATTATAATAAGTAAAAATAGAGTTTATAACTTTGTCAAAATACTTCCCACCACACCAGTCTATACACTTTTGCAGCCCTTTGAACTATTTCTAAAAGCAAATTTTCGAATTTCCTGCGAGATTGAAATGAGTTCATGAACAAAAGCTGCAACAGCTGAATCAGCTGAATCGTAGACTGTGGTGGAAAGTATTTTTTTGAAAAGTTTTAAACTCTTTTTTTACTTATGATAATCATGTTTGTGCAATTCTCATACATAATACTCACATGAAATTGCTTTATAAAGATGATTTTTGGAAAAATAATTCTAATTTTTTACTTAATATGACCTATTTCGTACTTTTAGAATTCCATCACCCATAAATTTGGAACGCTTTGAGATACAGACTTGAAATTTTCACTAATATCTTATATCTTTCATAACTTAATAAAATGCATAGATATTGCATATATCATTATGGATTCATATAGGTTATATATAGAAACCTATGTAAGCACCCTAGTAAAAAGTTTCTTTTTGACAGAACAACGTTTGGTTTCCTTTAATATGTAAAAAGTTCCTGCTGCCTTAACGGTCCTCATCAGGACCATCACATTATGATTGATTAATTAAAAAATAGTACCTATTATAATATTTTAAATACGAAATAGAGCACTATTGGTCAGAAAATATTTGGCATATATTTTTATACAAAAACACAAATTTTAAAGTAGTTGCGTTTACTGTTTAACTCTCAAGACAGATAGTTTAGTAGAACACATATGTCAACAAGATGCGAATATGCATGCATCATCCCTAAAAGGCACGAATCTTGATTTATCTGAATCAAAAATTTAAGAAATTTTAACTTCATTTTAATAAGTGGGTATTCTTGTAACACGAAGGCCAAATGTATTGGAAATGAAGGACACTCATAATGATGCTATTTCTTCAATCATGTCGAGAAATGAATTTGATAAAATTATGACTAACCTACATACATTTAACTGATAGCAGAAAATTGGACAAAACTGATAGATTTTTTCAAAAGTTAGTCCTGTTATAAACCATTTAAACTAAAGTTGTATAGAAAACTGTTTTTGTGAACAAATAATAAGTATTACTGAATCAATAGTACCATATTTTGGTGACCATGGAGCTAAACAATATTTGAAAGGCAAACCCTAACTTTAGTTTCAAAATTTGGACAACTGCTACACGATTAGGATACACAATACAATTTGAACCATCATACCAAGGTGACAAAGCTATGATGAAGATAAAAATAAAACTTTTGGAATGGGAGGATCAGTTGTTAATGAATTTTCACTGGATATTCCTCGACACCCAATTGTCCCTACCATATTTGTTTTGAGAATTTGTTTACAAGTATGGCACTTTTGGTGTATCTGTCGGAAGAAGATCAATTAGCTACAGATACTCTAAGAGCAAATCGTCTATCTGGAGCTCCAATGTTTGATATCAAATCTTATGAAAAAAGAATGGGTTATTATGATGTGTCTTTTATGAAAATTATGGAATTACTGTTTGTAGATGGTGTGATGGCAGTGACAATTGCTTCAACATTTTGTAGTAGGTACAACTCCAGAATCAAAGACGGCAAGGTTTTGTAAATTAAAGGGGGGTGGGAAATCAACTTCATGTACCTCAAATTGTTGCACAATATAAACATGGTATATAGGCCGTGCTGACCGTTTTGACCAGAATATAGCAGCTCATTCTGTGAATCCCGCACAAAAAGTGGCATTTTCAGATTCATTCTTGACTTGTGTAAGTAGTACTGTGTAAGTCGTACATTTGTACATTTACCTAATTAACAACGTTTAACAAATAGATAGAAAAATAAACAAAAATAACAATCGCTGAAATGTATTTTATTGCTTAGCATTCGACACAATCTTTATCAAGGCAGTGATTACCGTACACGAAATACATCAGTTAAATAACAATGAAGTGTATAAACTGAGTGATAGGTACTAAGATAGGCAATAAACTTAATTTTTTCAGCGGTTGTTGTTGTTTGTTTATTTTTCAATCTATTATCCCTGCCGATGCGACTATTAATATTAACAAATATAAATTTTCTAATTATTGATTTTAATAAATATAATATTTTGTCATAAATATTTGCAGGTGTTGTGAATGACCATCAATATAGACTTTAAAAAAAGAGTTGAACTATTGGATATTTGGGGTTTCAGACGATCTATCATTGAAACTTTTATGAAACGTTATCGCGGTGGCATCATAAAAGAAATCAAGCCTGATGGGGTCCACCACAGGCCATAAATAGCACACAAAGGTGTGCCCTCAATGGAACATCCAAACACCACTGTGGAAAGTTCTATGTTGCACTTCATCCTCAATGTTTTAAACTATTTCATTTTTAGCTATGGTTTTTAACTGAATTTCTTCCTATAGATGTCCCACTCGCTGCTAGCGTCAGTTTAAACTGACACCTGATATTTCTTCAATAAATTATAGCTATACACATATTTTCATTATTAACTTAAAGGAGTAGCTATACCTACATGATTTTTAGTGATGCTTCGAAATTGTATACCATGAGTCGATATGGAGAAACCATTGAGTTAAAATAATGTTTACAAGTTTAATCAACGATACGGAAAGATAACATTTTTCATCTCTTACAACATAATTGAAAACTAATTATAAAAAAAGTATAACTAATAGTCAATTTGAAAATAAAAATTTAAAAAAAAATATAGGTATTTGTAACGTAATTAAGATGCTTAACCTATCTGGTTTACAGTAAAATAGACATCTATTCACTTACTTTGTACTCTAACTGATGAACTCATGCTGATAAAACAAACTAGTGAATAATTGCAATCAAAATATCAAACGATAATTTTCTAGACTGAAATTGTTATTTATACTTCTTATAATACTTATATCCTATATTAGGTGTATCATTAATACAAACAAAGAATTTGATTATCAATGAAGTCCATTGGACACATCCAACTATTCTAGTTAATCTTCTTAACAAAGACCAATGTTAATTCAAAGTCATCTACATAATTCCGATTTAATCATCAACAAATAAAATAGTAAACTGATGGACCCAAATCAGATGAACTTTTGTTCAAACAATTATGTACCTAAAAGTATGGATGTTAAACTCGTATATTATGTTCAAAGTTATGGGAGGTACATTATACCGAATCTAATATACCTACAAGATATTTGTTTTACAAAAATATATTTTAATTGCCTTTAGTTTAAATAGGTACCCATTTAATGTCGATTACCATACAATTGAATTGGTAAAATGTTGTAGAGTGTGCAGATTCCTATTAACCTTTGTTAATTGTTTGAATAGTTTAATTAATATTGTCGATTGGCTAAAATAAAAATTATAAATTTACTTATGCGGGGTCATAATTATGTCCATGTACATACATACAGGGTGAATTTTAAGTAAATGACATTTAGACTAAAAATAGAGCAGGATGGCGCCCCAATCCACTATGATAAGACAAATTCGTGAGTGGTTGGATGAAAATTTTACCGATCGCTGGATCGGAAGTCGGGGTCCATCTGAATGGCCTCCAAGATCCCCAGACCTTTCACCTCCCGATTTTTTTATTTGGGGCGTTTTGAAGGATAAAGTTTACGGTCGAGGCCCCTTAACAATCCGCCAATTGAAAACGTTTGTCGAAGAAGAAATTCGCAATATCGACATAGAACTTTGTCAGAAGATGGGGAGCAGTTTTGAACATAAGATTCTGCTGTATTAATAGACTGAATATTGTACTATATTGTATGTATATTGTACTATGTACTATGTTTATGTTTTAGTCTTTTCTGATTCATTATTTATGCTAATAAAAATTTTATTATTCTATAAATTTTTTAAGACGCAACAAAAATTTTGCTACTTTGCAGGAAGTTCGAGAATATACTACTGAATTTCTACAGTCACTTACATCACAAATGCTGGACAAGAAATTTGGAAATCTCCTTGATCACTACCAAAAGGTGATAGACGTGAATGCAATGTATCTGTCAAATTGTACCTATGTGTTCATATATATTAATACAATGACATGTTTGATAATTATACGTATCTACTATTCGTTGATGTAATTTTTTCATAATGTTTGGTTTAGAATAAAAATGCAATAATTAACGAAACGCACTATAATTCATGTATCGTAAACATTTAAAAATTAATTTTATTAATTTACAAATTGATATATTTCATTCAGAAAGGAGAGATGTGGAGGTGAAAAGGGCCACTATGGATAGATATGTTTGGCGAAACATTATCTCCAATGCTCAGATCAAACAGTTACCCCGATGATGATGATATTTTCTTTATTTTATTTTCAAAATAAATTAATTTTACACTTAATATAACGCCAAAAACATTCAACAAAAAAATGTGATATACCTAATATTATAGGACAAAAAATGGCAAAAAGTGAGTTAGCTCACACCATAAAATAATTGAAATACACTCAAAACTGTGTTTGCTCTTTAATTAATAAGAATTTCCATGAACTAACTACTTTTTTATTGTTTAACTGAACTAGCTATTAACATTTTACATTTTAGCTATAGGGTAGAAGTCCTCCAAAATTGGAAATACAAAATACAATTAAATGAATACAATATTTAAAAGTTAGTATTGAACATGTATTATCAAACACAGACTTAATACAAATCCAGAAATCGATATTTTTTCTAAAAATAAACAAAATCGTACCTACTGATATCTAAAAAAACATTTTGCAATACTTAAAATAAAGATTTATGAAGAATTAGAAAGACAATAAAAATAATGTATTTGAAAATTGGATGCTTCAAATTTATGGTAGCTGTCCATTTAGGTAATTATATTTCTTTTCTATGCAAGGGCGAAAGTAAGTTTAAACAATAAAAAAGTAGTTAGCTCATGAAAATTCTTATTAATTAAAGAGGAAACAGAGTTTTGAGTGTATCTCAATTATTTATGGTATGAGCTAACTCACTTTTTGCCATTTTTGGCCAATAATATTTATGAAAGATGCAAATGAATTAATTTCTCTTTTAAATTGAATAATAAAGATTTAATATCAGTGGATCATTGAAATGATATTTAATGAAATTTGGAATAAAAGCTATAAATACGTATTTATAATTATTTTAGATTTTTCTTTAAAAAATATTGTAGAAAGATCGATCAAATTGCATACCTAAATACTTATTGTTGAAATCTGAATATTAATTTTCATTTATTGTATTAAGCTCTTTAGTTAAATTTTGGTGTGTTGAAATTGTTATCCAGTTAATTTTATCTTAAATTCTTTAATAAAATCTTCTGATAAATATTGAAATTTAGAACTATAAACCCATCCAACTTTATTTTGAAATCTCTAATAAAATCTCCACTTAAATTTTGTTTCATTGAAATTTTACACCATTTAGCTTTATCTTGAAATTCTCTAATATAAAATTTTTTGATAAATGTTCACTTTTATAATTTTTTCAAACAAATCAACTTTATTTTGAAATTCTTTAGTAAAATCTTTTGACAGATTTTGATATCTGAAAATTCCATTCCAGTCGACCTTAAATCGCAATTCTTTAAATAAATATTGTGATAAATTTTGATGTAAAGAAATTAATTTCAAATCAACTTTAGCTTAAATTCGCTAATAAAATCTTCACTGACATTTTGTGTTAGTTATTATTATTTTATTTATTGTACATTACAGAAAAGATGTACAAAATGACAACCAGAGGCTGCAAATTGGCAGATCTGTGCTGATTGCCTGTATGAGTAATATATTAAAATACATTAATGGTG
>JAUYWI010056534.1:0-16744 GCA_034780595.1 Parotoplana pacifica
TGGTCCATTGTAGAGGTAGTGAGACGGGGCTGTCTAAGATGGTGTGGTCCATTGTAGAGGTAGTGAGACGCAGCTGTTTCAGATGGTGTGGTCCATTGTAGAGGTAGTGAGACGCAGCTGTTTCAGATGGTGTGGTCATGTCCTAAGAAAGGAAGAGAATAGTTGTGAGCATGGAATCTTGAAGTGGTAGAGACGAGAGCGCCCAAAATTGACCTGGAAAAGTATCGCAGTGAGAGAATGTCGAAGGGTGGGAGGATTAAAGCTTGGCAATCATGAAGATAGAAAGCAATGGAAAATCGCTGTGGCCTGCTGGAAAGAATGAGGGTCGGCGACTCCCTGTTAGAGGGAAACAAACCGACCTTTTAAAATAGATAGTAATCTAATGAGAGTTGGTGTTGGCATTAAAGATGTCACAATGGATATTGTTTTGTTTGTCCGCCGTTAGAGGTGGATATTAGAAATTCAGCAACTCTTTTACAACATATTAATACAAAAAAACCTTGAAAGCAAGAATTGGAGGACCATTGAAAAACTGCAAAAACTGAAATATTGATGAATTACATTACCCCTACGTAATACATCCGTTTTAAATTTTCGTTATTGTTGAGCTCTCAAATTCTGGGTGGTTTTGGCGTGCGAATAAATGGAGGAGATGGTCGGTTGCAGACATATTTTTGCAACAGATCTCACTGAAATTTGATCACCACATAAAGACATAAAAGAACCTTTCTACAACCGACCAAAGATATCAAAGGGTGGCCCACTATCTATGGCGTAAGCACGCTGTGGTGGCCACTCATTATTTCAGAAGTTATTTAAAAATTAAATATTAATGTTGAAAAGTCACTGAATTTTAATCAGCGTTAGATATTTGTATGTTTACCCACAATATTTTATGAAACAATTTATTTGACTATTTCGATATATTCTTCTGTATTAAGTCTTCTCAAAAATAGACTAAAAAACATGAAAATCAAATTTTAAACCGAAAAATAGTTAAATTAGGTACAATGGCAAACTAATTTGAAAATATCAAAGAAGCATCTTACACAAAGATGCTACTTTTTAGTGGTATTTGATAACGAAAACAATAGATAATTCATGTCTCTGCCTCTGATTTGCTTCTTTATATAAATTAAAAGATAATACATGTTAACAATAAACTTTATTCACAACATCTGTGACAGACGTATAGTCTAAGTAAACAATTAAATAAAAAAGTAGAAACAAAGAAATTTGCTTTCATATTAAATGTAATGCAAAGATAAAGGCCCTTAGTTATAAAGCAATTATTTACTTATTTTTCACTGATTTCAACTACCTTCTCCGGAATGTAAAAATAGCTTCCAAATTGACGAAATTCTTTGAAGAGTCGGATCTCTCTGTAAAATTATTACTCTATGGTAAACTCAATTTTTATAACTACGGGCCCTTAAATAGTATCTTTGATATAAGGAAGGTACATTTGTGACGTTCCTAAGTCATCGTCAGTCAAACTGATAGTCCGGAACCTGTGACATTCATCCTACTGGAACGAGGTCACAAAAAGTGATCTAACCTAATCCAGTTTTATGAAACTGGACATCTGTCGTTGTTTCAGCGGTGCCCACAAAGGGGACCTTAAATGATTTTTTAAATGTTAAATGGCTATCCCTCAAAAATCGTTTCTTCACGTTTATTCGTCTGGCTTTAAATTTAGGGCGCTGACTTCTGTTAATGTTACAAGTAATTAAAGATTGTGGTGGTACTCCGTTCACGGGAAATAGAGTATCTCATAAAAACCGTTTATGTAGTGTTTATTATAATAAAATCCAGTACTACTTGCAAGTAATATACACATATAAAATCCTCAAAATATTTAAAGAAAACTATTTCCTGTAAATATTTTTTTAATTGCTTGTAACAGCAGAAATGAGTTCTCTAAATTTGATGGCAATTGGATAAACGAGAATAATCAATTATTGAGGACATGAATTCAGCATAAGAAAGACCATTTAAGGTCCTCTTGTGACTTTTAAGGCGCCATTGAGACAACGGCAGACGTCCAGTTTCATTCTACTAAATTTAACATTGAACCATTAGGAGAGGTCTCTGTTGGAACCTCGTTCACGAAAAGTGAAGCTCATGGGCTATAAACAAGTGAACTACAATTTGTAAGAGGTACAGAGATATAAATATTAAAGATAAAACGATTACGTAATTATAAAATAGAATGAACAATTACAAACGGGACGGTATTTATTCTGTTCCATTAAATTGTATAGAACGTAATAAACACCATTCCGTCACTAAGTGTTTATATGTCCCATTTGTTTGACTCAAACGAAAATATAAATCTTTATTCGCATATGCCACAGCCACATCCTAATGAAACAAATTAATAATCGTAATTTAGTTAAAAATCAACATAATTTGTATCTTGATTTATAAAGTTGTCAAAAAACGTTGTGCTCGTACGATTTTAACAATTCTAGTTTTAATTTCTATTCCCGCCATAAACAGTTGCCTTACTATCGTAGAATGATCTGTGACTGACTAAAATACACATTTATTATTAGCTCAAGGTCATTTTGGTATTTAAAGATGAAAAGTTCAAGTAATTATATTATTTGTTCTATGTTTATCCTTCTGCTTCTATCTCTGCAAATGCACAAATATTATTACCAGTTAGTACGTTTAAGTGTTTTACACTTTACCAATGAAAGAAATTAATTATCTTGTTAAAAATAGATTCTTTGCTTGAATTTGTCGGAATTACTACTAAACAAGTACGCTGATAATACCTAACATAATTAATAATAATAAACGAATACAACAGGTAACCAGACATGTGAGACAGATCAAGCTGGCACCTAAATTATGATTACAAAAATAAGCAGACCACAAGAAGAATGAATACATAGCATATTTATGTAATAATACTTGTTAATATTAAACTTTAAGTTCAAAAGTGTTTTAGTAAGTTGGCTATGATGGTAATTATAAATTTTGCTGCCAATATAATTAGTCTTTAGTTCTAGATCTATTTGAACAAATTGCAATTTTTTGAGGCAATAAAGTTACTGATTGTGTTGCGTTTCAAAAATTATATACATATATTCCTACACAGTACATGAGCTAAGCAAGTAGCGTTAGTAGTGGGGTAATTACCGTTATACCCCCCAGTTTGGGGGAAAAAATGTGAAATTCCAAAAAAAAATTTTTTTCCAAAAATTCCAAAAAAAATAAATTTTCCACCACACACACACACACATCCTACACAAAATTCTAAAATTCTAAATTCATCATTTTTACACACACCAATTTCTTATCAAATTTCAACAACAATGAAAAAATATTTTCTAAAAAATGCTAGATACACCAAGGTATAAAAAAATAATAGACAAACTAAGAAATAAAAAAATATTTTCAATAATATCATTTTTCGTTATTTTTTTATTTTTAATGTGTATATTACTTTTATCAATCAACATAAATCATAAATTAACAAATCCAATGATTACACAATTAATACCAAATTCAACACCATTTACACATCCAACAACAACAATTACACCATCACCAAAAACATCATTACATCCACTAATTATTTTAAATAATGAAGATATTAGTTTAAATAATGAAAATAATAGTTTAATCTAAATAAAAATTAGTTTTTAAAAAATGTTAAATTCTTTAATTCCAAGTTATTTAATTCCAAAAGAGACATTCAAAAATCTTTATCAAATTCATCTTTTCTAAAACGATTTTCAACAACACCATATAATGAATATCATTGGCTAAATACAAATGGAAAAACAGATAATTTTACAGGTGCAAATACACAATTACAAATTAGATTAGATGAAGATGACATTCCACATGATTGGTCAAAACCTATTGATCCAATTGATAATGTTGCTTACTGGCATGACATTCAATATAGAAATATAGAAAATTCTGATTTAACTGATCAAGAAAAATTAAATAAAAAACATGAAGCAGACAACATAATGATTCAAAAACTAAAATCATTAAACAATCTAACTTTTAAACAAAAAATAAAAAGTGTAATTGTTCAAAAAATTCTAAGAACTAAAGTTCGATTTGGAGGTACATTTCAAAACAAAATATTATTCAACAAATTTTCAAACAAAAATGCAAAAGCTGTTTACATTGGTTGTGATATCGATGTTTCTCCAATTTTAATTTTAAAAGACATAAAAGAATTTATTTACATCGATTACGAAAAAGAAAGAGAAGTAATTTATCCTTTAAGAAGAATTTTTACAATTTTAGGTTTTCAATCTTCAATTAATAATTTTGAAAAACAATCAAACAAAGAAGAAGAAGATAATTTAAAAAAAGGAGTAGAACATGAAAATGGACAAACAGTAAAAGTTTTTAAAGAAACATATCCATACTTCTCAAAAGAATTAAAAAATGAGTTAAAAAATTGTAATGTAATAATACATGTTGGATTATACTTGGATGATAAAGAACTTTTAAAAATGATTCAACCAAATTATGCATTAATAATTGACACAGTTCATTCTGATTACAAAAAAGATGATATACTTTTTAAAAACACAGATGAAATATATGTAATGGATAAAACATTAATGCAAATGAGACAATTCATTAAATCTGGTGGTGAACTAAAAAAATTTCATGAAAGAAGTAAAAAATTAGATCCAAATGACAAATCAAAAAAAAGTATTAAATTATCTCACGAACTTCACAAACAATTTAAAAAACCAGACACTCTTCTAAAAGTAAAAGTATTTGAAAAAGATGACATTTGGTCAGCTGATTTAATTTTTATTCCAGAGGATAAAAAATTAAAATATTGTCTAATAGTTATAGATTTGTACACAAGATTTGCATGGGCAGAACCTTTGAAAACCAAAAAAGCAGATGAAACAAATCAAGCCATGATTAAAATAATAAAAGAATCTCAAAGATTTCCAAAAAAATTATGGATTGATAGAGGATTGGAATTTAACAAAATAAGTTCAATTAACATTTATCCTATTATTAATAAAAAAATTTCAAAACATTTTAGAATAGAAACTTATTCCACACACAACCAAGGCAAAGCAGTTGTTGTTGAAAGATTTAATCGAACATTAAAATCATTATTATTTAAAAAATTTACACAACAAGGAAATCAAAAGTGGGTGAACATTCTACAAACAACAATTGATGGATATAATAATAAAATTCATTCATCAATAAAAATATCACCAAATGAAGCTTCAAAAAATCCACAACTCATAGAAAAACAAACTTCTGAAAACAATTTCGAAAATGAAAACAATCCAAAATTGTCAAACAAAAAACCAAAATTTAAAATCGGTCAAAGAGTAAGACTCACTAGAATTAAGAAGAGACATGAAAAAGGTTTTACAACTAATTGGTCAACAGACATTTACAAAATTTACAAAATTAACAAAACTGTCCCAATTACTTATGAAATAAAAAATTTTAAAAACGAAGAAATAATTGGAAGATTTTACCAAAACGAACTTCAAAAAACAGATTTTAAAAAAAACTATTATAAAAAATGTCTAATCGTTTTGGAACAACTTTAAACAAAGATAAAAAAATAAACATCAATTCTTTAAGAAATCAATTAGAACATTCATTTGTAAACCAAAGTGGAGATACTCTTCAAGGGGATTTAAACATGAATAATAATTCAATAAAAAATTTAAAACCTCCAATTAATAATAATGATGCAGTAAACAAATTTTACATAGACATCATCTTTGGTTCAATATCCCCCACGATAATCATTAAAGAAAAACATTACGCTGTTAGCTCAACGTATGAAACCACAAACGGTTATGAAAAATCTAAAATGTTTGACAACGATAAAGAAACATATTGGTCAAATAAAAAAAGTAGAAACGATGAAATAATAATTTCTCATCCTAAACCAATGATATCAAATGTTTTAGTATTAAAAAAATTCAGCATGGCACTTACAGTAAATTCATCTTACAAATATGACACATGTACATTTTACACAAGTGATGATAAAATTATTTGGACAAAAGTTTATAATCTTATTGGTTCAACTAATCCTATACACAAAGAAGTAATTATTTTTAAACCAAAAACAAAAATAACTGGAAAATATTTTAAAATTGAATTTAATCATTCTGAAAAAGTTATGGTTGGGGTTTTTTCTATTGAAACAATTATAGGATTTGAAAATAAATCAATTAAAATTATTGATGATTCATTTTATTCTGTAAGTTCAAAGCATAAAGAAAAATTTTACATGTTTACAAACACTTTGTCAACATATTGGATTGGAGATGAAAAAGAATCTTTCTTTATTTTAATTAAACATCCTCAACAAAAGATGATGAAATTAAAAGAGCTTAAAATACAAACTGAAACAAAAAAAGTAAATGATGAATTATATTTTCAAATAAGTAATGATTAAAAAAATTGGGAAACGTCAAAAATTTTAACGATTGAAGATAAATTATTAAAATGTTCTCCATTAGCAACCATTGAAGCAAAATATTTTAAAATTACTAGTTCAATTTATCCATTAGCAATTTATTTTATTGAAATTAAAATAAGTAATGAAATTTAATTTATTTAAAAAATGTCTAATAGTTTTGGAATAACTTTAAACAATCCAAAAGAACAGAAAATAAATATTCATGCTTTAAGAAATCAATTAGAACATTCATTTGTAAATCAAAATGGAGATAAATTATTAGGAGATTTAAACATGAACAACAATTCAATTACAAATTTAAAACAACCAATAAACAATAATGATGCATCAACTAAAAAATATGTTGATGATAAAAACAATACAACACAACTTTTTGAAACAATAAAAAAATATATTGATGAAACAAATGAAAAAACTAAAAAATATGTCAACGATCAAATAACTGCAAACGACAAAAATGATAAAAAATATGTTGATGATAGATTAATTGCAAACGATACAACTGTTCAAATTATCGACGCAGTTAAAATTTATGTCAATGAACAAACAAGAATAATTCTAAACTCATCAAACAAAATTTTAAAACTTTTACATCCTGATGAAATCATTCATCCTGATAAGTATGAAGTGAGTAATACATTTGGAAGTTCATATAATAAAATTAACATGTTTCAAAATAATATGAAAAAATATTGGACATCAGCAAAACTTAAATCAGCTTCAATTATTATTACACATCCAAAACCAAATTTATTTAAAGCTTTTTATTTTAAAGAAATTGTTTTATTATTTGTTTCAAATTCACATCATCTATTTTCTAAAATTTTAATTCAAACAAGTAATGATAAATTAACTTGGATGACTTTTAAATCTTTACCAAAAAATGTACAAGATGGAATATATATTACGATCCCGTTAAACGTTCAAACAAAGTATTTAAAATTATATTTTTCTCATACCTCAAGCACATTTTTTGGTTTATATTTTATTCAAACAACAACAGGATTATTTCAATAAAAAAATTTACTTCTGTTAAATTTACTTTTTAAAAAAAGAGGTTGTTAAAAAGTTGTTACTTCTTTTAAATTTATTTAAAAAAAAAAAGAGGTTGTTAAAAAGGATTAATTTAAAAAAGCATATTAACCTTACAACCAATAATTTTTTAAAAACACTTTACGAACCAGAAGCGATGGATTCAAATCAATTACTTCTTAATCAATTAATTGAACAAAATAAACTATTAACAAAACAATTAAGTAAATCGAATAAAAAGAAAAAATATTCAAAAAAAGAACCAATTAAACCTAAACCTACAACTAAACCTATCAAGAAATCATCCAAACAACTAATAGATTCAAAACTTTTATTTACTAAAGAATTTAATCATGGAATTGCAAAAGAGTTCATTTTAAGTAACGAACAAAACAAAACAGTAAATAATTTCATTACTCATTTATTTAATGAGCTAAGAGAATTATTTCATCAAGAAAATGAATTATTTTCATCAAGAAATAACATTAAAATTGTTTTTAATTTATTATTTTCTAAACCAAATGATTTTCATGCAGACATTTACATTCATCTACCAAACATTTTAGTTAATACTATTGATGATATAAATGAATCGACTGAAGAAAAATTCAAACAAATCTTGAAATGTAGAATAGAAGAATTTGAGGGATATGGAAGTTGTTTAAATTTTGAGAGCGTTGAAGATGCTCAAGTAAAGATAATTCAAACAAAAAACATCACTGGAAATTCATTCATTAAATTAAAATTTAATTCCAAATTTATCATTAATATTAAAAACGAAGATAATAAATGTTTTTTATACTGTATTGCAAGTTATCTAAGATTGTTGATAGACGAAAAATTTACCAACAATAAGCATAAAAATGAATTAAAATCTTATAACAACTTTATAAAAAATAACAATCTTGAAAACTTATTCAAAGATATTGATTTTCCAATCAAACTGAAAGATGTATCCGAAATTGAAAAAAGAATGAAAAACATTGAAGAAAAAGATGAAGTTTCGAAAATACTTAAAAATACTTCTATTTACATTTTTACATCTTCAACTAATGAGTTTAAACCTTCACCGTTATACAAATCTAAATTTAATGAAAATAAAAATTTTTGTGATTTACTTTTTGTTTCAGATGATGATGGAAACTCACATTATTGTTTAATAACAGATTTAGATTCCCTTTTAAGAAATCAAAAAACAGATAATAAAGGTTTTGTTTGTAGAAACTGTTTAACTTCAAAAACTTCAAAACAAGCTCTAGATAATCATATGATTGATTGTTTAAACAATAACCATGTTTCAATCGAAATGCCTAAATTAGATTCAAACGATGAAATTTGAAAATTTGAAAAATACAACTTTAAATCAAAACTAACATTTGTAATTTATGGTGATTTTGAAACATATAACAAAAAACTTGTAGATAGTAATGAAACTAATCAAACAAAAAATTTGTTTCAACAATTACCAAACTCTGTTGGAATATATTTAAAATCATTGTATCCAGAAATTGTTAAATCAGAATATTCTAGTTTTATTGGTGAAGATTGCCATTTAAAATTTATTGACTTTATTTACAATCTTGTTGATGAATTATCACCATTATTTAATTATAATAGAAAACCTGATTATAGTACAATAACTAGTTCAATGAATAAAACAATTTGTTTTTATTGTAAACAAAAACTTACTAAAAAAACTGAAATACATTTAGATCATGATCATTTTAATGGAAAAGTTCGAGGATATTCATGTGCAAAATGTAACATGAATGAAGGTAAGAATAGATTTGTAATTCCAATATTTTTCCATAATCTTTCTGGTTATGATGCAAATTTATTCATAAAAGAATTATGTAGAAAAGATGTAAAAGTAAATAATAAAAATAATGATAAAATAATTAAAAAATTTTAAAAATATCTTGAGGAAAAAATTAAATCGTATAATGATCTAACTGATGAAAATAAACAAAAAATAAGAAATGAAAACGATTTGGACAAACTAATGAATCTAATTCATTCATTTCCAAAGATGAAAAAAATTAGTCGGCCAAAAGAAAATCAAAGATCAACATTAAAAATTCTTGCAAAATCAACTGATAAATATATTTCATTTAGTGTCAACTACTTGGGTATAGAACTAAGATTTTTAGATTCTCTAAGATTTTTTACTGCTAGCTTAGACAAAGTTTCAAAATCTTTAATCAATAAAAAAATTAAAAAAAAAGAATTTAAAAATAAAAAACAATTTAATCTTTTGCAACAAAAAGGTTTTTATCCTTATGACTATATTGATGAATCATGGCAAGAAAAATTTAAACTTACAACATTACCACCAAAAGAAAAATTTTATTCAATCCTTAAACAAGAAGAAATTTCAGATGAAAACTATGAACATGTTCAAAAGGTTTGGAAAACATTTAAATGTAAAACATTTAAAGATTACCACAACTTATATCTAAAAACAGATGTATTACTATTAGCTGATTGTTTCGAAAAATTTCGAAAACACTTTTTAAAACATTTTGAAATTGATCCATGTTATTGTTATTCGACTCCAGGTCTAACATGGTTATGCGGTTTAAAACAAACCAAAATAAATTTAAAATTGTTAACTGATTACGATATGCTATTAACTTTTGAAAAAGGAATTCGAGGAGGTTATTCGGGCGTTCTCGGAAGTCGACATGTTAAAGTTAATAATAAATATTGTAAAGATTTTAACAATGAAAAAAATTCAAATTATTTATTGTATTTAGACGCAAATAATTTATATGGATGGGCGATGAATCAAAATCTACCAACTGGAAATTTTGAGTATCAAACTGAAGAATTGTTTTACATTTTTATGGAAAATAAACCAAAAAATGTTGGATGTATCATTGAATGTGATTTGGAGTATCCAAACGATGTAAAACTAAAAACATTTAAATTTCCATTTTTACCAACAAAACGAAAAGTTGATGATACAGAATTATCCAAGTATCAAAAAAAGTGGTTAAAACGTAATGAAGAAAAAAATGGAAATGAAGAAAAATTAATTTTAGATTTAAACGATAAAACAAATTATGTTATTCATTATAGAATGTTGGAATTCTATTTAAAAAATGGAATAAAAATTACAAAATTTCATAAAGTAATATCTTTCGATGAAAGTCCTTGGTTAAAAGAATATATTGAATTCAATACAACCAAACGAAAAGAATCGAAAACTGAATTTGAGAAAGATATTTTTAAATTGTTGAACAATGCTTTCTATGGCAAAACCGTAGAAAATATTAGAAACAGAATAAATGTTAAATTAATTGCTGATTCTGATTCGGCTAAAAGAATTGCTTCTAATCCAAACTATGATGGATTTGAAATTGTTGATGATGATTTATTATTAACAAAAAACAAAATAAATAGAATAAAATTTAATAAACCAATTTTTGTTGGTATGATCGTACTTGACCTAAGTAAATTATTAATGTATGAATTCTTCTACAATGTATTATTACCAAGATTCGGTTTTGATAACATTGAAGTATGTGGATTTGATACTGACTCATTTTTTCTAAACATAAAAACTGAAGATGTCTACAAAGATTTAGAAATTATTAAAAATGAATTAGATACTTCTGATTATCCAAAAGATCATTTTTTACATTCAACTGAAAATAAAAAAGTAATTGGTAAATTTAAAGATGAATTAAATGGTAAGATAATGACAGAGTTATTTTTTTTAAAATCAAAATGTTATTCATTCAAAGTTGATGGAAAAGATTTTAAAAGGTGTAAGGGGATAAGCAAAGTTATAAATGAAAAATATTTATCATTTAATGACTATCGCAAAGCATTGTTTAAACAAAAAAATATTGATAAAACTCAATATCAATTAAACGCAACAAGATATAAAATTAATTTTAAACAAGTAAACAAAAGAGCTCTAAGTTCTTATGATGGTAAAAGATACATTTTAAAGAATGGAATTAAAACGAGACCATATTGTAATAATAAAAAAATATTGGAAGAGATTGATGAAAAAACTTATAAACTACAATAAATTAAACCATCAACTTCATCATCAGACAAACTTGTGAAAAAATCTGGTAAATTTACAATTAAACCATTGTCAAGTTTTACAAAAATATATTCATCATAAACTGTCTTAACTTTTTTAACTTGTACAATTTTATGAGAAATAGTTTTATCTAAATCTTAAATTGTGTAATTTCCATTGTGTGAAAAAAATCATCATTTATTAACTGTACTTTTTCAACTTCTTGCAAACCAATACTGTGATAATTTAACAAAAGTTTATGAAGATTGGTTCCACCCAATTTTTATATCGTTCAATTTCCTTTTGTAAAATTTTGTATTGGTTTCCAAGTCGATTTATTTTTAGTCTTATTGCATGTTCTTTAATCAAATGATTTTGCATTAGTATTTTTTTCTCTAAACTATTATTCATTTTTAGAAAATAAAATTTAATTATTGTATTATTCAATCACTGTGAATTTTAAATTCAATAACATGTTGATCATATCCATTTTTGTTTTGTTCTTTGCCTTTATACTTCATTTCATAATTTTTCAACTCTTTAAGTTCATCAGCATTTAGATTAGAATAAATTTTTGGAAGTGCGAGTGCTCTAGAATCTTCAAACACAACCAAAACATGTTCACCAAATTTTAGTTTAACTTTTCTTGCATCATCAATTTTGTAAAATTCTTCTTGATCCAAATCTTGAAGAACAATAAATTTATTGTTATGTTCTTTTGATGGATTGTTAAGTTTAAAAGTTAAACTATTTTCTTCATCAAAAGGTTTTAAAGGTGCTTTTCTAGATTTTGGTTTTGTTTCAAGTTCCATTTTTATTTTTTTATTTTTTTTATTTTTATTTTATTTTTTTATTTAAAAATTTAAACACTTTCTTTAACAGGAGTTATTTTTAAATTTTCCAATTCTTCCAATACTTCTTTTGTATCTTTTCTATTTTGCAGTTTTAGTTTTCTTTTATTTTTGTAATATCTATCCTTAACAATTAAAATTTCTTTGTACTCATCCAACGAAATTACTCCATCTTCTAAAAATCTTACATACATTAATCTTAGTTCACATATAGTTTTCATTGCCAAGTATTCAAAATTTCTTTTATTATTTGTCAAAACATCAAATAATTTTGATAGGAATGGTAAACAAAATGCAATCGAACTTCCAACGATTGATAAACTCATTCCAACTTTTGTGTTTTCAAAGTGATTGTAAATTACAACTCCTGATGAAGTGAAAAATACTACAAATAAAAAATCTAGAATAATCAAAATATTTTTAAGATATGACAAATAATGTTTTGATTTATTATGTTTTTTAAAATCATTTTCTGTATTTGTAATAAAATCAACAATATACTATCTTCTAATTTTTGAAGGATCTTCTAAATCAACATCATCATAATAATTTCTTTTTCCTTTTATTGAACATTATCTAGAACTTTTAGAAGTTTCCATTTCTATTTCAATAGATTGTGTATCAGACATTTTTTTAAATAAAAAAAATGACTGAATGGAAATTGATTAATAAAGAAAAACAGTTTAGAAACGATTTAAAAATTCTGTATAATGTTGATGATTCTAAGATGAATAGAGATGAAGTTTTTAAAAAGATTTTAAACAAAACACCAGAAGAGTATGTAATTTACGAACTTGAAAAAAATGTTTTGTTGTTTAATAGTGAAACTTTGGAGATTAAGAAAAAATTAATAAAAATAAATAATCATGGTGAAAAGATGACGATAAAATTTGATAAAAATTCTGTAATTGGAATTTTACATGGGTGGTATGTTTTAAATAATGGAGATTTTGAAAAAACTTCTATTGTTGCAAATTCATTGATTGAAGTTGGAATAAATAACATTTCCATAAAAATGAAATTTGATAAAGCAGTTTACCTGTTGATAATTTATACAATTTGTAATTTAGAATTGTTTAAAGAATTTTCAATGATTAAAGAAAATGTAAAAAATAAGTGGGATAAGGAAACTGATGAGTATGTTGTTAAAAATTCTCATAAGAAATAAAAAAAATTTTTGCAAGTTGTTAAAAATTATAAGAAATAAATTTTTTTTTTGCAAGTTGCTGAATGAAATCGATACAAAGTGCTTTATTGGAAATCCAAAGTTCATGTAATTCTCCAGATCCATTTTCATTAAAATCATTTATTCCAATTGTAATTTTTGAATCTAGAATAGATTTACCTTTTTTACTATTTGATACGAGATGAGTTATTTTTAGATTTTCATCGATTTCCCATAAATTTTTTACATCTTCAAAGCATGTAAAACAGTATAAATGTTTTTTAAAGTCATCATCATCATGATTTGTAGAAATCCATTCATTTAAGTAAAATACTCCTTTTTTATTATTATGATAACCAAAAATAAAATTTTCAGTTGATGAAGTTGTAATTATTCTGCCAGAAGTATTTTTTTTAAATAATGAAATAATTGTATATTCATCAAATAATCTTGTTTTAGATTCAATATAAGAATCTTTTCCATTTATGAAAAAATAATTATTTTTTTTATTTATGTCTGTTGGATAAGTTCCTAATGAAACATTTAAATAAGCTGATACAACTGTATGAAATTCACCAGATTCAATGAAATATTTGTAATCTTTTTCACCAGATTCAATGAAATATTTGTAATCTTTTTCACCAGATTCAATGAAATATTTGTAATCTTTTTCACTGTTATTACTACAAGTTTTTGTTTCATTTAGTTGATTACTTAAAACACTTTGAATTAACTGTTGATAATTATCAATATGACCAAATCTACCAATCATTTTTTTAAAAGAAATAAATTTAAAGAAAAGAAGAATTACTTTTTCAAATGTAATTCAATAATAATTTTTTCACCACCAAAATCAATTAATCGTCCAAGATTATCTTTTATACTACATTTTATTGTATTGATATCATTTGTTATAACTGGAAGACAAATTTTTTGAAACGGTCGTTCAATAATTCTATGTCCAAGATTTACTGTAAAAGATGGTAAAGAATAAATTATGTTTGAACTTTCTCCGTTTTTATTTGCACCATGAATTAAATTACAATGAATGTTGATTGAGTCAATTCCATTTGCTTGTTTGCTAAATTTTCAGCAGTTGTCAAAGGGTCGGAGTATATTTTCTTTTCAAAACCTAAAAGTTCGTTGATTGAATCATTCACATCAAAATCAACTTTAACTCCGTTTCGTAAAATTAAATCGAATTTTCCAATGCTGACATTTGGAGAAAATTCTATATTTAATTTTTCATTTTCTTTGCCTCCGTATTTCGCTAAAATTAAATTTAGTGTTCTGCCTTCAAAACTTCCTGTTGGAATTTCGATTAATTTCCATTCTTCATCTTTGAAAATTTTTAATTTATTGTTTGAAGATTTTACATTTTTAATTGAATTGTAAACTGTGAAATAACTTAGAGCTAATTTATATTTTCTTCTTGGATCCAACTCTATCGGAACTTTTAATTGAACACTCATATTAGATTTTACATCTTCAAGTAAAAAAACTTGTTCTTCTTTATCGTTTAAGATATTTGTCAAGTTTTCAAACACTTCCATTTTTTAAGAAAAATATTTTTACTTTTTATGTTTTAAAAGATTTTCAAATTGAGTGTAAGAGATGACTTTTTTTTCCATAAGTCTTTTAGCAATTGCATTTATTTCATTAATTGCATTATGTTGTCCTTCTCTAAAAGCTGATTGTAAAATTTGTAATCTTTTTAGTAATTGTTCAACGTTGTCTGAAATGATAATTGTATTTAATCCTTTTCCAGAAGTTTCACCTTTTGGTTTAGTATATGATGTGCTTGGTTCATCATCTTTTTTTGGTTTTTTAAATGTTACAAATAATGGATTTGCTTTTTTTATACCAAGTTCTAGCGCTTTAAACCTGTTTGACCTAGAATTTAATGCAGAACTAATTAAATTATAATAATTTTCATAATCATCAATAGAAATTTCTTTATTAAAATCACTAACTTTATCTTCAGAATAATTTGAATAAAATTTAAAACCTTTAATTAACAATAACAAATTATGTGTAAGAGGAAAAATTTTTTCTTTGGATTTTGTTGTTTGTTCTCGTATAACAACTGGTTTGTAATCTTTAATTCCAAATCGATATTTTTTTTCTTTAAAACCTATTGTAAAATGTGATTTATCATTTTCATTAAATACAGGTATAAGTTTAGGAGCAAGTTTATCCATATGTTCTTTCGAAATTAATATTCCATCATAATAATTAACAATATCATCAATTATTTTTATTGGTAGAATATTAATTTCTTCTTCAGTAAGTTTTTGCGGTTTTTCTAAATCTGAAGATTTAGTAAATGATTTAGTAGATGATTTAGTAGATGATTTATCAGATTTATCAGATTTATCAGATTTTGTAGATTTAGAATCAGAATCATGTTCTTTTAATTTTTTCGGTTTAGTAGTAGAATCATCTTCTTTTATTTTTTCTATTTCTATTTTAAGTTTTTCTATTTCTATTTTAAGCAAATTAATTTTTTCATTTAGTAAATAAATTTCATTTTCACTTTTAACACCATCTTCTATTAGTTTTTCATTTTGTATAATTATATTTTCATTTAGTGTTTTTATTTCTTCTAATTTTTCTTCTAATTTCTTTATTTTTGAATTTAATGAATGTTTGTCTTCATCATTAGTTAAATTCAGGTTTTTTAATTCATTTTCTAGTTCATTAATTTGTATTGTCATTCTTTCATTTTCTTGTTTAAATTTTTGTGCGTATTCAGAATTTGTAGAATTAAGAATAACATCTCTAGGTAGTTTTATTTCCATCATCTTCAATCATTTTAGTAGTGTTACCGATTTCATTTACAAAATTTCTTCCAGTATCACCAATTATACCTCTTGTAAGATTTCCTTCATTTATAATTGAATCTCTAGTTCTATTTCCTTCATCTACAATTGTATTTCTAGTTGTACCACTTTGTGAAATATTTAAAATTCTAGTTTTTTCGTTTTCATCTGAAAATTTTTTTCTAGATTTTTCACCTTGTTCGATTTGAGTTTTTGTAACAGGTTTAAACAATTTTTCTAAATTTTCTTCAAAACCAACTTTTTCCAATTTCTTTTGGTAATATCCATCTCTCAATATTTCAAAAGTTTTTACATATGTTGGAATATTTTTAAACCATAAGGCTCTTCGTTGTTGATAAATGGTTGACATTTTTT
>JAUYWI010056545.1:0-16744 GCA_034780595.1 Parotoplana pacifica
AAAAATGACTGGGGTACATGTGTACCCCAAAGTAGGCTTTACATAGTAAAAAACTGAGCAGGCTTTAACCGTTAAATGAACGTATATGCTAGGCAGGGGTGTGCCAACTTTGTGCACCTTGGATTTTTGTTTTTGTGACTCAAATGTATACATTTGTTTGCCATTATATCAGAAAAACATATTCCCAAAATTTATGCAGAAGGTTATTTTGGCTGGAAAACTACGATTTTTTTTACAAAGGGCACCGTTTTGAGTCTAGATGTTAGGTATAGAGAATGATTGGATCTTCAAAGCATTTAAAAAATGAATTTATATAGTCTGAAAATGTTAACATTTGACTTTACGCAAATTGGATATTTTTGAAGCTCTGTAACAAAAGTATTGAGTATTTAGGCCAGGGCCACCCTATTATAGTTTAACATCATATTACAAATGGCTCCAAATCAAGAAAAGAATATTCTGAAAAAAGTAAAGTAAATTACATAGTTGCCTACTGGAAATAGAACAATGAAAATCTATAAAGATTGATTTTTGAATCGGGTTTAGGCAAAGATATCGTTGTGACATCTCAAGAACGCACAAACTTTATGATTGCTATTTTCTAATTTAAAAAAATAAAAATAGTCAGCAAAAGTAGTAATGTACGAAATGCTCTTAAAAACAGTTTTCTATAAAAAGTTTAGGTAAATCTATTTTGTGTTGCAATAGTAGATATATTTTTAATACACAATGCTAATTTGAACAGCATTTCGTTCATTTGAATGAACAAAACTAATAATAAATTACAGCAAATATAATTAAATATAATATTTTTACTGTAATTTGTTTATTAGTTTTTTTTCTAGTAGTATTTTATGGAATAATATTTTTTATGGTGGTTATACCGATATTCATATTTTCTATTAAATACATTTCAAAATAATTTTAATAATGAATGTTTTTCGAGCGTTATACGAATGATTTTGATAGAATGTTTGTTTGTTTGTCTGCATTCTGAGAATCTTCGCTGAATCATAAAAACGAACATTCTACTTCAATGTTCGATAAATGTTTTCGGAAAGTTTAATGTGCCACGCGAACAATCAAGACATAACAGAATGTTTTCTGAATTTTTCTGGTTACTTGGGTAATGCATTTTGGTCTGATTATATGTAGTTGAAGTCTGTTCAAACTATTTACATTATGTAACAAAAGACAATTGAAATCATGCAATATAATGATTTTAAATGGGGGCAAGAAAAAACAAATTTTTTTGAACTTGTCAATATCAATAGGCGATAAAATACTTCACAAATAGCACATTTTCTACTGTGCTTATTATTGTATAAGTTGTGATTTAGCGTCTATCACAAAGTTAGTAGAAATCTTACAATATTTTAACATAAATATGTATAAATACGTACAGGTATGGTATAAGAATAATATATCAAAGCATAATTATCAAATCAAAATTACGCGTGCATAAAATTAGATGATTATTTTTGGGTGTACTAAATTAAGTGGTTTTTATTCGTAAATTACATGTAAATACATAAAAAAACGTTGGAAATATAATACTACTCAATAATAAATTATCAGTAGTCAGATTTGAAAAACGGAAATTAGTGAAACGACACCTCATATTTTTGACGTGGCTAAGTTTTAGTTGGTTTTTGGGTAGAAATTTCCCTCGATAAAATAAATAAATTCATTAGTTAAAAATACTGTGAATTTCTAAGATCTCTGAAAATGTGCCATGGAACACCCTCAAATATAATTTCTACTTTAAAATTATATTCAGTCACATTTCTTGATAATTTAAAGTATTTTTTAGAAAAATAACTATACACATTTTAAAAGTGTGGTTTACAAAATGTGTTTTTTGATTTTCAATCCTAACACGAGTTTATCTCCTGCCGCAGATGGAGGATAAATCAATCAATCATTGAAATTGTATTACAAATAATCGATAAATTAGGTTTGCTGTTAAAAATACAATCACTGATATTTGTAAACCTGCATTTTAAATAAATAGTCATGAAAAAGATTGTTTTACAGTTCTTACCATTATGGTTCATCTTTTCAAGACAACAGTTAGTCGAAAAAGGTCGTAAAACTCAATAATTTTAATTCTAAAGAAGCTAGGTCTTTGTTCATGTTATGCTCTGTATCCGTTGGTAGCTGTAGTTGAGTAGGGAGATGGATATCCAAGAGAGGGTTGAATATAGGTGAGAGGGTTGTAGTGGTAGCTTAGCTGATTGAGATGGTTGGGAACTAGGCTGTATGGCGGAGTAAGAATAGGCTGAAATGTAACAAAAGGTCAGACATTTTCAAAAACAGGTTTTATTGTTCAATTACAATGTATTTCTATTTTTAATCTTTGAGTTGTAGCATACTTTTATAATGTAGGCCGCTACGAGTCGGGCGCGTACAACCTTTCTGTGAGTCAATTAGACTGAACTTTGGAAATATTTATCACAGAAAATAGAAATAATTTGAAGAAAACGATAATGGGGCCAAAGTAGATGACTTTTTGAAGTTAAAAATTAAACTTTTCCCAAACATGAAAGACTTCCGATGAATAACTAATAATATTTAGATATTTTCAGATCAATTTTTGCTTTTCTAGTCTGGTGCTATAGAATTTAATTCTTTTCAACAGCATTTATACTTTTAAAAAATCTATCGGCTATAACTTTTTTCTGTGAAAAAATATATCCTATTGAAAGTTTGATTGACTCTCAGGGTTCACCTCCTTGGTTACAACATTGAATATTTATATTTAAAAAGCTGTAATATTAACCATTTTTATCAAATATTGCCTTTAAAACTTTACGAATGAATTTTCTGTAAAAAACATTTTATTAAAATTGAGAAATTTGGACCAAAGGGCTACCACGTGACATTCGGTAAGCGGAATATTTTTAACTATAAAATTCGAAACAAAAAGTTTTTTAATATAAATTCCAAGTTCAGTTTACTGTTTTTTTAGCTACATAGATGATGATATGTCTAATGGGGTTGGGTGTACACTCCCCTTTATTAGCCACTGATATTTTTAATGTTAGAAATGAATATATTATTACTGCATATCGTGATTTATTCATAGTTTTTTTTAATGCACAACTCTTTTCATTTACCAAATGTTATGCACTCGCCATGTATGAACTACAATTCTATGATTTGCAAATGATTTCTATGTATATGAAGTACACATATTAGTTTTTATCTAATCAATTTTTAGTACCATTTTTACAGATTGAAAGATTCAAGAGTCTTTGAAGTCCACAATGGTAAATGTATACATACTTTAAGTACTACCAAACTTATTCATCTATTTACTAAAGAGATTGTTTAGCGTCTCACATGGTTGAATTTTAATTTGCTTTATTTTTAATTGTACTGCGATTTAGATGTTAGATGAGTTACGCATTTAAAAATAAATGTCAGTATGGTTATGTTATATTGTGGTTAAGACGTAGCATGAATGTTTGTAAATTGTTTTGATTAATTGTAAGTCTAATAAGAATTGCTATGAAGCACAGCGTATGCATTTTATAAGGACAAGTAGGTAGGTACCTCTGTATGCAAAGGATTTATGGAAAATGGATTAGTGGAATATGAGTACTATCATAATTATGTGAACCTATTGATTTTTATTGATTTCTTTAATTTTGTTATTTAATTAAAGTACTATGATATACTGGTAGTAATAGTTGGGTTTGTAACCATAACAAAAAAGTTAGAAATAAAATTAACATATTTTTTGGACGTAGTATGTAGTACCTATACTTTATAGTATTTGACGACATGGTCTTGTTTAGAATACCGTAAATTCAAAATATTAATTAGGTAGGTAATAGTTGTTATGATTAAAATCTTCCAAGTATACTTTAGGAGCCTCTAAGAATTTCGATTCAATTCTGAAGAATTTGACAATTTGATAAAGTACAGACATATTTCAAAGTATTTTTTAACACCGCTTTGGGTCCTTTGATTTTAGATGATAGAATAATAGGCGTTAAAGAAATTTGTGTCTAAATGATGAAAGCTGAAGATGCCGAGAAAAAAATGCAGGTACTTATATAGGAAAATCTAACTTTATACATTTATCTATTAACTTATTCTAAGTGCTTTGCTCAAATCTCAGGAAACTTACTTGTGGTAATGCCTCTTTTCCATCATTGCTCTCTTTGCCCCAGGAACATTTACAGGCCTGTCCAGCGATTTCCTTACCATGCATCGTAATGATGGCCCGTGTTGCCCCTTCATGGGTGTTGAATCTAGAGATTAAAAAAAATAATATTAAGGCCGAATTTAATGGAAATTTAATTCTAATTAAATTATTGCTACTGTTCTTTGAGGCCGCCTACCTTACAAATGCATAGCCCTTTTCACGAAAAACTCGAACTTCTAATATTTCTCCATATTCTTTAAATGCTTCACGTAGTGTTTCCTCTGTAAAATTTATTGAATAATATTGTCGGTGAATCAAATATTTATTTAAATAACAAAAGAGAATTTAAGTTCACAGATATTCATGGTATTGGGTTAATTTTAAATACGAAAAATAATTAGTTTTTGTTTTCTGGTTAATTATATATTAGAAACCCACAATAGATTTTTTGTTACTATAGGGTTTGTTCCGGCAGAACACTGATGTAATAAAATTTGCTGCATACCACATAATCCTTTGGTAATTCCTCCAACATAGACTGTACAATTGGACGTAGATGCTGCTTGAGATACTTCATCATAGTCCAGTGGTTTTTGGTCTGGGCAATGTCAAATGAAAACAAAGGAAATATAATTTTAATTGTTTCATAATCCATTTGCAGTTGCATATATGTACATATATTTATTTCGACAAGTAGATTTGATGATGTTGCTACAATATTTAGAAATTAAAGTTGTATATAGTCTGCCCAAAAGTGTCGCTGCCCTCTATCTAACTGCATATTAAGTGAGTGTTTTATAAAAATTGACCCATTGAGATCACTTTTGGGAAGAAGTAACTACTTGAAATCTGAAACCTAATGGTTGTGAAGAATATTCTAAAAGAGAAAGATCTGTGATAGACTCACTTGATTTTCTTCTTGTACGTTTTTTAATTGCTATTTTTTTCTCATTTTAGCAATTGGAAAAGTATTTCAGTTAAAAGTAGTAGCGTAGCAGAAGAAAATGAAGTAGGTTTATCACAGATCTCTTACTTTTAGAATATTTTTTATAACCATTAGATTTCAGATTTGAAATGGCTACTTCTTCCAAAATTGTCTTATTGTGTAAATCTTTATAAAACACTTACTTAATATGCAGTTTATGTAGATAGCTGGCGGCGTTTTTAATGTTTGGGGCTGTATTTTGCTCAGTGCGTAGTATTTTCAGTGACGTCTCTAACTTTATAACATTGCGAAACCTAGAATTTCATTCATCAAAGAAATGCAGCAAAAGTGCTGTAAATAATGCGATTACGTCACCACAAATGATTATTGTTGCCTCCTACCAGGTGGCTGCGGTGGTCTTCTAACCGCCCAGTTTGTTCGTATAGCCCTAGAACCAAGGATGTGACCGTTCATTTTTACTAAACCATCTTCAGCTTCCTGAAATTGAAAATGATTTTACACTGGAAGTAGAAGAGAGAACGAAATGTGTTCATAGTTTTGGAAATACACAGAGGTACTCCATCTATCCGTATAATATTTCTAACAAATCGTTTACCTCTTTGGTGGCATATGCAACAAATCCGTATCCTTTTGGCTTTTGTGTATGCATGTCTTTGATAATTTTGCATTCTCTAAAATGAACAAAATTTGGGTTTGACTTTAAGTTGTGTATTGACCTGTTTTGTCTGTAGAATTTATATTAAATCGGATGTACACACAATAACCTTTTTAGTTCATTTTACTTGTTTAAGTTTTGCTATTGAATTCTTATTAGCTTCATTATTTATAATAGTACTTTTTCGTAGTTTCCTTGTAATGATCTATTACCAACAATTTTAAATAGTGTTTTGTCCAAACTTTAGGCGCAACAAATTGTAAACATGCCTTCGTTCCAGCTATAATCTAATATTAGGAGTTGGGAGTTATCATTATTAAAATTGTAACTCGAGACGCTTTCAAAATATTTGTTGGTCTTAATTTTTGGCTTACATTCATCGGCAGTCCTCTGGAGACTCTTAACTCGGGCTTGTTTCAGGAGGGATAGTTGTAATACAAGAAATTAGCAATAAGATCGTTTTCTATTAGAATGCTGGACTGAAGTAACTATGCAATAACCAAACAGTAAATGATGTACCGATCTCGGATATTTGAGTTATGTTTTTTGTATCTTAGAGCAGCTTGTAGAAGTAAACTCAAGTTAGTTCCTTTTATTAATATTGATTCTATCTGAAGCGCTTAAATATTAGCAGCGGTTTCTGTGTTTGCTTTGAAAATAAAATACTAACATGATTTATTTATAATCATTTTATTAAAATATGAGGGTACAAACAAATATCTATTGATGTACTTTAGTGTGGTTTTGTTAATGACTGAATCGAATTTTATTATACTCATAATTTCATAAACTATCTAAAATGTTAAACAATATTATAATTTCGGAAATACTCCTAAAAATATATGAATTGGTCTAAATCACAATAATGCCAGTGATTTAATCTTTTAAATATGATAATATAACAATTTGTTTTAGAATTTCTTATTTTGGATTCCATAGAGAAGGTCCTTGCTTACGGAAAGGGACCATTGCTTATTCTATAATCACACATTAATTGTAGCTTACGCGATAATTCTAAATACATAGCTCTATTAATTTTACTTGAAAGAATCCTAAATAAAAAATTACCATCTACTAAAACAATTCTACATGACATAATACTATTTATGTTCACAATAAATCTAAGTAACTTATCCCTGGTGGCTTGCGCAACAATCCATAAGGTATCTAATAGGTATTGCTCATTCGAATATTACTATAGAAATCTATACTATTATTCAAAATAACGAATTATGTTACTTAAGTATCAGCAATACCAACAATAAAAATTTTGTGTCAACAATAACAATTTGTATCTTAAATGTCAACAATAAATCTTTTGTATCTTAAGTACCAGCAATAAGGATTTTGTATCTCAAGTATCATTAATAAAAAATATAACTTACGTTACGATTCCAAATAAGGAAAAGGCTTCTCGCAGGTGGTGCGCTTCTATTTCTGGTCCCAAATCACCGACAAATATGTGAAAATGATCTGAAGATTATAGGAAACAAAATCAGTGACATCAGTCAAATAAATAAAATCGAATGATAGTTTTATAGCTTTTAAAAGCCAGTGAAATATGGAGATCTGTGTTTTACTATTCTAAAAGAAATTTTAACAATAGGACACATAGGTAACCCGTGACATAATATAAATTTTGTAATCATTTTAAAACAACGTATGTCAAAATAGCAAATATATTTTCAACATGGTTAGAAAATTATGTTTTTGTCGTGGCAGCATATCAAACATAATTTTAATTTTGCTAACATACTTATTGTATCAACATAGCTAGCATACTTGATGTACCAACATTACTAACATACATGTTATATAAACATAGCTAACATACTTAAAATGACTAACATATTTATTATATCATATGGCTAACCCACTAATTGTATCGATTTGGCTAATGTACTTGTTGGCATAGCTAACATACTTACTGTATTAACATGGCTAACATATCTATTGTATGTAACATGGCTAATATTAGTTATTATATCAACATGGCTAACATTCTTATTATATCAACACGGCTAACATATTTGTTGTATTGACATACGTTTCGTATGAACATGGTTAACATACTTTTCCTATTAGTATGGCTAACATACTTGTTGTATCGACCTTCTGTCCTGCTGCTAGTTGTTGAGCCACTAGAAGATTTGCTGGCAATGAAAGTTTGGTATCTTGAACCTGAAATAATTTTAGAGGTTTCTAAAATCATTAAAACATTTTATGAACTGTTTTAATTTAGAAAATACCTACGTATAAAGTAAGTATCCCTGCCGCTAATCAGAATTATTAATATCAAAAATATCTTTATTACCCAAATGAATTGAAATCTAATTATGTTACATTAAAAAAAGAATTTTGTTAAGGAAACATCAATAATGGATGGTTAGGCACTTTAGTAGTGGGCACTGCCAAATGATAAAAATGACATAAAATGAAATTATTATCTCACCTAATTTAAAGATTTCAAAAATTTATGTATCTGTTAGCACTAATAATAAACTCAATAATTGAGAAGACGATCTCCATTTATTTATTATCATTTCAGTGTTCTGTAATGAGTAACATTAATGAGAGAGACGAACTTACGTACCCAAATTTTCTACAAAATCCTTTCTTAATTACCAGTTTATATGTACCTCATTATATGTCACGTCATTATTTCGATAGTATTTCAACTATGGGAAATAATTTATTTTATGTATTTTTACGAGTAACTGGTGTGATTATTTTCTAAAACAGTTCAAACGTCGATTACTGAAATTATTTATGGAGCCAAAAATGACCATAGGGTGAAGAAATATTTCAATGACTGTTTTATTACATGTATACTGTACATATATTACTGTACGAGATATATTGGTTACTATTTTGGAGGGGGTTTATAAAAAACAGTAATGTATGAAAGTAGGTATAAAAGTGTTCCTATAATTGTATAGAGTTTTATAAATAGCTTATTAACTGGCAAATATAGAATAAATTATAGTACCTACCTAAGTAATGAACAGCCCACCTTTAATATGGACAATTAATCATGAACAATTAGGTATAGTAATGTGGATATGTGGCTATCATTTGTGAGTAATATAGATAAGTATACCTGTTTTTTTATTATTACTCTTAAACACATTGGCAGATTTTCTTCACTTTTATGCTTTGATATGAAATATACGAACATTTTATATTAGTCAGGCAATGATTATGCCTAGCTGAAGAGGCCCAACAAGGTCGAAACAGCCGTCCTGGGCTATCATTTGCGAATAATATACATAAGTAGTATATTTTGATCGAAGTATACCTGTTTTTTTATTATTACTCTTAAACACAAAGTCCATAAAGAGAGCTTGACAAGTAACCTGACCAGTGGAGGGCCTGATTGGATAGAACCTGATGATTACACTACTTGATGTGGCTCAGGGGTAGGTTTGATGTGGTGAGAACTGCTGATTTCCATTTTGGAGTACTTGGTAACTTGAAAGCCTATCGCTATACCGTTTTGGTTTGGTCATGTAAGACTTTGGCAGCGGGTTCTCGGTGTTCCGTTTATGGGGGGTTGGCTAAGTGTGAAGGGTCAGAAGGCTCACTACAACCAACCAGAGCCAGATGTTGCTCTACATCACCGAAGGTTACCTCTTGCCGGATGTGGATCATTAGCACGCATGGACGGTGTTGCCATTGCAGAGGCTAGATTACTAGCTATATTGAGCATCACAGGCACCGGGGCTATGAGGCCAAGCAAGCTGCGACGCTTGGCCAAAAGAACATCGCCATCAGCCAAATCCCCACAGAAGTGTCCATATATTGTACCGCGCACTCTCTTCTCCTAAAAAGCTACGAATTAATGGACCATGACCTGCTTTGACATCGTGAGTTCCTTTTAGTAAAAGAAACAGGCTTTACAATGATACTCGTTGCTGAATATCTTCTACCATAGCAATTTTGCTACGGCTGTATATATGCCTAAGCTATGACATATTGGAGTCAAGTTGAGGAAAAAATGAAAATGCCAAAAATCGGCACAGAATCGATTAGGATAAAAACAGCATTTAACTAATTGGCTTGTAGATGTGGAAAGACAAAATATTGCACTTCGATGGCTAGCGCTGTAAATGATTTCACAAAAGTTCAGAAAAAAGAAATTGCAGTGGGCAAATACGGAGTAACAGCTAACATTATATACACAGCTGTTGCTGAAGCAATGATGAATATTCCTTCTTATTCACATCTCAAATTGCTTGACCTTTAAGCGAAAATTTATTTGAATATTGGACTTCCAGTTTTGGTAGAAGTTAGTGGCTACTAAACCTTACAAAGGATAGAAGAATTGCATATATTACACAGACGATACTAATAATTCCAATTTCTTTTGCACATCCTGAACGGCGATTTTTAGTTGTGAAGCAAAATAAATAGCAGACTAAATAGTCATGAAATAAAAAAACTCAATGCATATAAATATGCCAAATTCTAGGATAATTCTGAACAGTGCTTTACTGATTCTGGTGGAAAAGTGTATGCAGTTCCAACAGAAGAACATTGTCAGCAGTTAAAAGACAGTTGGCTGTGGATTACAATGAAAATGAAGTGGATCTTCGTGTTGCTGTTTTCCTTCTTTCCTCTCCTCACTTCTGTTTCTCTTTTTGCTACCCCCTCCCATTTTCCTTGTTTCCTGTCTCCCTTCTTATTTCCTTTCTTGCTACTTCTTCCATTCCTTTTTTGTGTTTCTTGCTATTCCGCCCCCTTTATTCCTCCCCTACTCCTAATTTCTTTTCTTGCAACCCCCTACCTATTTTCCTTTTTCCTCTCCACCATTATTTTTCCCTTTCTTGTTACCCTCTCCTGTTTATCTTTCTTTTGTCCCCTCCCTTCAATTTTTCCTTTCTTGCCACCACCTTTTCCTTCAAACTTGTGACTCAAGATCTATAAGTGTGCTCATTTGAAAGGAATACTTTTTATGATGAGAGTGTCCGCAATGAGTGAGGGGAGGAAAGAAGGAAAACAATTTCCAGTTCTTCACAGGCACCTGGTATATGAAGCCAAGAAAGCTGCGACGCTTAATCAAGAGACCATCAGCCTTGCAACTGTGAAAAACAATTCAGAACAAACATCGGAGGGCAATGGACCAAGTTCAATACAGAGTCGATAATTCAGCCAAGTCTCGAAACAAACATGCCCACCATATCCCCATAGAAGTGTCCAGATATCGTACTGGGCACTCTCTTCTTCTGAAAATCTACCGATTAATGGGTGAGGGCCTGCTTTGACATCCTGAGTTTCTTTTACTAATAGAAACAGCCTTTACAATGATAATGTTTGTTGAATATCTATTACAATTTTGCGAACATTTTATGTTCCTACGGCTATAACTATTGCTAAGCAATGAAATTTGAAGAGGTCAAAACATCTCTCACTAGCGAGTAATATATGAGTAGTACATATATATCTTTATCAAAGTACACATTTTTTAAATATTAATCTTAACACAGCCTTTGTATATGTCGGCGCAGATTAGAGGAACACTGAAAATGTAATTACCATCATACATAGTTGTTCATCTGAAGAGGGGAACACATGAAAATGTGCCAACTAACTGCTAAAGTGCATCCACAAACCATCGCTAATGCTGTTGAGTAATCGATAGTTTCTTTTAGTGCACAGAGATATACAGCAAACATGCAAAATAAGAACAAAAACTGTCATGCCTTTGACAGCACTAACATCAAACATCATAGTAAGGAAAGTAATCCAACCAAAAGATTATGGCTTCAACATAAAAAAGGCATCCTTTCATAACTAAATCAGAACTACATATGTAATAGTGAGCATCTTGTTCTACACCCAAGCTTAAGCATTATATGATGACACAATCTGGACAGAAATGAAAAATGTAAAATAATTTTAACGCAAAACAAAAACAAGAAATATGGACACCCCAGAGGTGCGTATGAACCAGTTTTATGGGAAAACAAAAGTCACTCCTCTTAAAATTTAGTAATTGTTCAAAATGTAAAAGGCTAAGTTAAAACTAGTTGAATTAAGGCAGATCAAAAACATTTATACTAACAATGAATTTTTGATCCACCAAGAAAATAATGTTATGTTTGGGACTCTTTTTAGTCAAGCTGACTAAATGTTTTATCTTGAGTACCACAATTTCTTCAGAAAACTGTATATTCTTGATCAATCAATTTTGGAAAAATGGTTAGAAATCGAAGCAGATTTCAAATTCCTTAAAATGCGAAAATGATATCCAGGATATGTCATAGATGGTTGTTTATAGTGCACATAGCATATGCAGCAGACACACCAAATAAAAAAATAAACTAAGTTGACCAATGTACAAAAGATTGAATAAAATGTATGAGAGGATATTGGAGCATGAGGTCAGAAAGCAAAATTAAAGAAAATGGAAAGAAATCAGCCCTGTGGGCTGACAGAGACATGATTGATTTTTCTTTCTTGAGGGCAGTGTTAACCGGGAACTCTATCAAAATTTGATCAGGAACAAGTTTATTCCGGCTTTGGAAGATGTGGGTGTCTACCAGGAGGGCCATTTCCAACTGGATGGGGCCCCAACACACAGCCACCTCAACTTGTGAAATATTGAATGAAGTGTTTCCAGATAAATGGGTTGTTAAATTTGGATTCGTGCCCTATCCGCCAAGAAGTCTGGACCTTAATTCATGTAACAATTCATAATTGGGAATCCTCAAACATCTAGTTATGATTCAAAAACCCATAAGGAAGCAGGATTTCAAAGACTTTACAAGTGATACATGGAATAACATTTCGCCTGACATCTTGGAACTTATCTATAAACACACTTTTCAGATGATTAGGTAATGCATTGGTCGACAAGTGGATGAAGTTGATTCTGAAAGTGATGATAACTCTGATTAAATATAAATAAATTGAACTCCAACTATGTAACTTCATGTAAATTCTGATAGAAATTTTATAAAATATAATTTTTTTACACTCAGTGTACATAGGATTTGCGTCGTAGATACTTACTAAATAATATGATACCAAAGTTTAAAAGTTAGTGGTTTGAAATATCTGGGAAAAAGTTTTGAAGATCAATTTTTGGTATACATTTTTTAAACTTTTTTTAATAAACTTCAGAATAATAGCTTCAGAATCAAATATTTTTTCCTCTAAAATAACACCAATCATTCTCTGATTGTCTGGATTAATTAGAACTCAGTAAATTATTTAATTAAAAAGATTGAAGAAATTGGTACTGTCAGTGACCTTCCATGAGAAGGAGCACCCTCCACATTGATGAAATAGGAAAATTCCATGGCAATGGCCCAAACATTTATTGAAAATCTTAGATAGTCATTCAGTATCTAAAGAATTAAACATACCTCACAGTAGTTTACACATATTTTCAAGAATTTAAGTTCTGAATTTGTTGACCATATCTACTCCAAGCAATGAATGAAGATGACCCAAATAATTGATTACAGTTCTGTCATCTATTCATTGATACACTTCTACCTTATGTCAATCGAATTGTATGGAATGATGAAGCCAACTTTTCTCTTTTAAATGGTATTGTCAACAGACACAGCAACCTTTGCTTTACTTGGCATAATGTGATGGTGGTGACTACTGGTGGCTACAATACCCCATTACCAGTAAGAGATGTAATTGATAATGAATTCCCAGAGCACTGGATAGGAAGAAAAGGATGTGTTGAATGGCTGCCCAAAGTCCAGATATTACTCTGATGTTTTCAAAGTTCATTGTCAAAGTAGCAGAATATGGAAAAGTGTATTTTTTCAGATGGATATCATTTTGAGCAACAATTTCCAGTTTTTTTCTGTTCTCCTTAATAAATGAATTTGTACTATGTGTTCTAAATAGATATGTGATTTCATCAATTTATAGCCACAAAATCAATAAAATATTAAATATGTGATTTCATTGGTTACTTATTGCTGACTACCTGGTCCACTCGTGTACGCTGCACTGCCCCTAGGCGATGCCATGCATCATCAACAACGCCATCAACACCTCCGTGTCCATCACAGCTGAGATGATGAAGAGGACGGGCGTATACGATCCCAAGAATCTGTCCGGGCTGACAACACTAGACACGATTCGATCCAAAACCTTTATTGCGGATTTCGTTACTGCACCGTCAATCCGATGTTATAATTGCTCCAAGGTATTTGAAGGTTTTGACTTGTTCAACTTGTTGATTGTTAAGTGTAATGATCATTTGATCCTGCCCATTTCTTGAAACTCGCATTACCTTTGTCTTCTTTATGTTTATCTTCATGGTGAAATCCTTCGCTTTACCATTTAAGCTGTCCACAAGGTTTTGTAGTCCTTCTTCTGAGTTTGCTATCATTGCTTGATCGTCTACGAATCACACTTCTTTAATTATTTCTCCTCCTATTGTTACTCCGTCTTGTATGTGGTTAATTGCTTCTATCACCATACGTTCGGTGTATGATATCGAGAGTAACAGCTTGTCCAATTGTTGCTGGTTTTGTTTCTTCATTGTCTATTCTTACTGTTGCTTTCTGATCTTGAATGAAACGTCTGTCCTTCCAGTCAATTCCTAATTGTTTGAGTGTTTTAGTGTTTTCCTTGTATATACCGGGTGAGTCAAAAGTTACACACTTATATAAACATTTATTTGTGAATAAATATATATAAAAGGTATACATAATAGCAGATAAATGTGTTTAAGCATAGAGTAAGGTCTGTAATAATGTTTATAATACAGAAAAATTAGCATAAATGTTCAAATTGTCTCCCATCTACTTCACAGCAGTCTTTGCATCGAAATAAAACACTAAGGCAAAGTGTATATAGTAACTTTTGACTCACCCTGTATATGCACTTACTATTGTGTTAGAATAACAGTCTACCCGATAGATGTTGTTATGGTCGCCTTGTTTTTTTCAATCATATGTACATTCTATCAGCGAAAATACTTTAATAAGTAGCATATAAGGTTGGGTACTTATCTACGGCAGCTGTACAATCTTGATATAAGTCTAACATTTGTAACTGAAATACCTTAAAATCTACTAAAACTTTCAGCAATGGAGATCAATATTATGCAACTGCCAATAACAGGCTAACAATTAGATATTCTATTACCCCGAAGTTAACTAATTGGTATATCCTCCATGTACCACTTCAGTCAAGCTTTAGAATTCAGGAATTGATTTTGAACTTTAGTGGCTATTTTGTCATTTCAGAATATAGATATCAAAGATGGTTTCAGTGTCGTGGAAATTAAAACTGAACAAGTAAAAATTTGTTTTCATAACACATCATTTGCTTTTGAATATTAACAATTAGATGAATACGTTTTGTAATTATTTGGTGGTTGTTTCTTTTAGAATTTGAACATGGAATCTGATGATGTTATTGAACCACCACTGATTCCTGCAGCCACTAAATCTGTAAGCCATTGTAATTTGCTAATCTAAAATTTTAATTACCACTGAAATCTATTTTTAAATAATACCTTTCACTAATGAAAGCTTTTAATATATACAATCGATGGGGTTAAAGCCTTTATTAAATACCTACGATTTATTGTAATTATCTGTGATGGAATCTTAATCCTTTTTAGTATGTGGTTATCAAAGATTTGGACGTTATCAAAGAAGAACTGGGCAATGGTGAAATTAAAAATGAACAGGTAACATTTGGGACTACCTTAGTCTACTAATTAGTAAGATATTTTGTATCGTAACGTTGAACAACTATTGATTTTTAGAATGAAGATTATGTCATTAGACCAGCATCGTTGGAGAAGGTAAGTAATTGATTTAAACTATTGATAAATTTGATTTTAAAAGAAGTGACTGTTGCTTCAGCTTGGGTGTAGAATAAGATGCACTTGATCTGATCTTGAAAGGATGCTGTTTTTTTATGTTGAAGCCATATATTTTTTACACATCTTTTGGTTGGATTATATTCATTATTATGATGTTAGTATTGTGGAACACTTGACAGATTTTATTTATTATTTCTAATTTTGTATGTTTGCTGCAGTAAAGATTTCATTCTACATATTTTATAACTTTTTGATTGTTTTGTTGGTGGTTCTTCTCCGATCTAAATCCTCTATTGTTTATTCTTTCTGATATTGTTTGTTTGTTTTGTTTTCAGGCACGTAGGAACAGGGGGGCTGAGGAAGCTGCAGCTCCACCCCCCAATATTTTTGTTGGGAGGGCTGAAGTATCTGATAGCTCCCCCAATATTTCATGTATTTACTTAGTGCCCCTTTAAACTATCTATATATTTCTATTACTACGTATATATTATGGCCAACTAAACCTGCTCGTGTTTTATCTTTGGGAGAAGTACCTATGCAAAGCGAATAATCTTTTTTTAAATAGAATTGTATTGATTACACCAAAAGTGCAATATGTGGCTTTTTTGGATCGACACCGAACCGATGAACATTTTGATCATTTCTATCAAAGTGTTGTCAGTGAAGCTGCAAATGACATTTGTGACCCTCCTGCTCTTTATCGATATAAAAAGATCGACCAAGGAATCGGAGAAAATTATGAATATACGAATATTGTAACCTATTTCCGTCAACAGTATTATGAAACTATTGATATTGTTCAAAATGATGTGCTACAACGGTTTCACCAAAAGAGTTTTGATGTTGTTCGTGAATTCGATACATTTTTGCTCTCCTGTGGCAATGACAGCAACGATATCACCATTCCAGACTCATTTCTGAAAATGTATTCACGGGATATGGGCGCAGATCGCTTAAAAATCCAATTTTCATTGCTGCACCATTTTTTTTCGAAAAAAAAAAAAGTAACAAAAATTTCAACTGTTTGCGACGCTTTTAATAGTCAAGTGGTTTTGAAGACTCCGCTATCAGAGATACACAAATGTTTAGTATTGTATAGAACAATACCAGTAACATCAGCAACATCGGAAAGAGCATTCTCAACACTGAGAAGAATCAAAACATATCTCAGAGCTA
>JAUYWI010056556.1:0-16742 GCA_034780595.1 Parotoplana pacifica
CGACTGATGAGACCCAAAAAGGTCGAAACCGGTCTCGTAGTGGCTTTGCTGGTGAATAAAAATTAATTTATTCAATAATATTAAATATCTCAGCAACAAAAATGGATAATTAAAACATTCTTTGTGGTTAAAAAATATTATTGGTAATATATGGCATTCCTATACCTATCGTAATTGTTGAGTTATGTAAATTTGAGAGACCTAAAATGGTGTCGTAAGATAACTGAAAGAAGCTGAATCATATTTGCATTATTGAATATCAAAAATTATTATTTTTCCGTTCTTGTTCACTCAAAATTGATGTTTTCCGCCTGTGATCACAAAACTTTAAAAATAGATTGCTCTAATATGTTCAAATTTGGAAAATAAATTGGTTCGGTAATTTTAGGGATATTAAAGTTGAGTTGGCAGTCCCCGGTGATAGCATGTCTCTGGTGTACCCATTTACCAACACCGTACAACATTTCTCTTTGTCAATTCATTTGACATTTCCCCAGGCGAGTATCCAACAACTAAACCAATCGATCATACTGCACCCGGATCCCATGGGCCTCGTGGACGAACTCCGAGTCATCTCCGAGGCCAACTATTCTGCAGGTTCGCCCGTTTTGATGCCGCGGCAGTTTTTACTCTTCTACACAACTCAGCTGGAAAACGAACTAAATCGCACTCTCCATAATTCGCCACTTCAGTCGTCAGTGGACCGGTTGGCTGGCAACTTTGTCGTTCTGCAGGACAATCGACAATTTACGGAAATAATTCAGCAATTGTTGAACAGCATTGACCGGGTGCTGACCATCATGAGTGACCGACAATTGCTTCTGGCACCAATCGGGCCCATCTACAAGTCTACGTCTAAGAAATTCCTGTCTAAGATAATTGTGTCAGCAGAAAAGACAATGTCAGATTTGGAGAATTTGCTGGCTCCCTGTGGTTCACTAAATCGAGCTTCAGAGCTGTTGATTCAGTCTAGTTGTTATAGTGACAAAGCCGGCGAACGTATGCTGACGTCGGGATTGTGCTTGGCGCTCTGTATTACCTGCGTCGATATCTTTCTGATAGTATTCTGGATGTTAGTGTTAGCGTTGCAGAAGTCTGATATTATAACTGTTGCTAAAGTTGGTGAATCTACCTGCTAAGAAGAAGATGTTATTATCTACTGAGTGATGCAGAAAAAACGATCCTAATAATATTCTTATTAGCGATTAAAAATCTATGTTAAAGGTTATTTAATGCAAACTGTTTTTAGCTAATAGATTCTATTCTGAATGTACAACATTTTACATTTAAAAATCTATGTATGATTATCGATTTTTTTTGGTGGAAATTGAACTTTTGTCCAAATAGCTTATTGCAAAAAACTATAGATGTGTTTTGCCCCAAAAAATCGATAATTAATAATATTTTTAAACAACTATTTATGGATTTGTGTTAATGACTGTCTAGTGCACCTACACACCGAATTTGAAGTAAATCAGCACTAAAGTAACTTCTGTATACCATTAACTAAAGCGCTGTTCTTTATGATATATCCGCTTGGTTTTTTAAGACAATCTACTCATATGTATAGGCACATAGGTACCTAGGTATTTAGGTTCCATCTACGTGCCTGTTCACATAGATTTTTAGCATAATAATATTATTTTGGATCGTACTTGGCATGACCATCCATCCTGTTGCTGATATTTCTTTGATATTTTACTTTATAATATGGCACATTGCTGGGACAAGACGTTTTGAGTTATACCTTTATAACATATTCTACATGCTTTTGGCTTTCGAATGGACAAAGAATCATGTCTCTATCTTTAACATTGAAGAAACTATAGCGATTTGAAAATTATACAATTATATTTTTGAAAAACACAAATTTTCAGGAAAAGGAATGATACAATCATAATTACTGTTATTTTATTCAGAAACAGTATTATTAGAACGGGATTTTAACAGGAATTTAATTTGAATTATATTAAAATATACTACCAAATGAAAGATAAAACTCCCTAACATCAAAATCAGCAATAAAATAAATTGCCAAAAAATCACCTTTTTTACTTAAAATTGATCTACGGAGAAATGAACCAAAGTCGCTAAGCCCGGTCTTTTCCCTGCAATGTGCCTTATTCCAGGCAAATAGAGGTAGAACCAGAACCTAATTGACACAGAAATAATGTCCACTGGAGCACTTCCAAAATAGAATCCCCTGGTGCCGATAAGCGCACAGAAAACCTTAAATGATGCTTCCCATGTTAAATTCCCGTTTATCCAATTGGCTTCACATTTTGGGAGATTATTTCTGTTAAATGCAATTATAAAATTTGACCTGGTCCAAGGATTTCTTAAGATATTTATATTATTTTTTTAAAGATTTGTATTTTATATGTACAGTGTGATTTTATAGCCTTTTTAAGGTACCTATTTACAGACAAACTGTTGCACAATATTAATTATCTATATACATACATTATGAAGTATGCACACAATAGAAGAAGCGATTTATTTGATATCGTGGTGTATTGCACAGGAGAGTTGAAGATTGTATTGGGAAAAGTTTGGAAGACGAAGTTTTTGACGACTGTACATGTCAAAGCTTAAAATTCGGGACAATAAAGAGAATTGCAGAACAGCTATGGACATCTCAATCTACAACATGGCGAAAACGTCCATCCAGACAAGCCCGTTTTGCATGGAAATACCGACAGAAGATGGCAAATTTGCAGATAATGATGGCGAGATTTGAAAATGATCCTGCTGTTTCACAGATTAAAGTGTCTTCGAATTAAACACTTCGATAAATAAACATAATGTCCACTATTGGGGCACAAAAAATCCAATAATAAAAAACAGGTATACTTTGATGTACTACTTATTTATATTACTCGTAAGTGAGAGCCCAGGACAGCTGTTTCAGTCTTGTTGGGCCTCATCAGCCAGGCACAATCACAGCCTGAGCAATATAAAATGTTCGTATATTTCATATCAAAACATAAAAGAGAAGAAAATTTGCAAAGTTTGCATAAAAAGAGAAAAGTAGACAATTTGCAGAAGAAAAGGATTAGAAGCCTGTTTTTTTATTAAAAGGCCCTTACGCTGTCAAAGCAGGTCCTGGCCATTTAATGTGTTCAAGTGCAATAATAAAAAAAATATTCCTCGTAACTTATTGTTTCTAAAGACAGGCAATGGGTTTGTACATTTAGGTAGATAGAAATGTTGCCAGCCCAAAAATTCATTTATGGCCATAAAAATAGTCCAGAATTAATTTTCCATTTTTGTCCGACGCTTATAATCAACCACTCTTAGTCTTGCGGGCGCTGGCTACCTTCAGGTACAACGTCCGAAAAAATAGATTGAAACATTATAGTTTTAAGAGACACTGTGGTATAAATTTCAGTTTTCAAAAAGAACGAAACACGTTCTGCTATAGGTACTTGAGACTTAGCGGTACTTTGATCAGATAAACTGATCTCTATAATAAACATAATAAAATACATTGCGTTAATATTATTAATGGCTGGCTGCACACAAAGGTTTTGCCTCACGTACGTATGGAAGATCTGTTGATGCTTAATTGGTTTATTAAACAACATCAATAGCTATTTTTGTAGTTTAATTTTTTTTCAGTTAATTTATTAATGCTACTCCTTAGCCAAACAATTAGAATAATTGTGATGTTTCTTTTATGTATATGAATTTTTTATGTATTCATATGGTGATTCCCATCTAACAATGTTTGTTTTAATCTGTATCATTTCCCACATCTTTATCATGCCGGATCGTTATCTGTTTACCAAAAATATGTCTGAAGTCGTAAAGCAAAATTAATACTGTTGTATGCTAAGAGTAAAACTGGTATACTAATTATTTATATTACTCGCAAGTGATAGCCCAGGACAGCTGTTTCGGCCTTGTTGGACCTCATCAGCCAGGCACAATCACAGCCTGAGCAATATAAAATGTTCGTATATTTCATATCAAAGCAGAAAAGAGAGGAACATTTGCAATAATTGCATAAGAAAGGGAAATTAGAAGGTTTTCAGAAGAAATATGTTGGGAAGCCTGTTTTCTTATAAAAGAGCACTCACGATGTCAAAGCAGGTCCTGGCCAATTATTTGTTAAGAGTAATAATAAAAAATAGGTATACTTAATTTATACTACTCGCAAGTGATAGCCAGGCTCAGCTGTTTCGGCTCTATTGGGCCGCATCAAAATCGAAAATATTTACATATGTAGTTGGCACCTTGCATATTTAATATTACTCAATAATTAAGAGTAATGGCTATCTCAGATAAGTACAAGTGATGTCAGATAGTCTTGCTCTTGAAACAAAAACAAAAGATCAGCAAAAGCATATTAAAATTTTCTGACATTCAGGTTAGTATTTTTCGGGCATCTGTAAGAAGAGACTGTCTACGGCATCATTTTTATAATTCCCATAGCAGTCATGTCTATATTTGCTAAAACATAATATAAATTTTGTATTTCCAATAAAATGTGGGCAATTCTAGACATGGAAGGACAAGAATCAAACAGTAGTAGGTACTGTATTCAGTCGGATAATGGACGGTCGCTATACGGACATGGAGCAGTAGTAGGTACTGCATTCAATCGGATAAAGGACGGTCGCTATCGAACAAACTTTGAACTCAATCGGATAAAGGACGGTCGCTACGGACATGGAAGGACAAGAATCAAACACTAGTAGGCACTGCATTCAGTCGGATAATGGACGGACGCTATCGAACAAACTTTGAACTCAATCGGACAAGTTTTAATTTTTGGAATTATTATGTTATCGACCTAGTTTTTTATTTTGATTTTTTCTGTCGCAATCATTTTTGGCCACCATTAGTTATCTACGGAGAGTAGGTGTAATTTTAGCTTCCACCCCCCCCCCCCAAATAAAACAATTCGACAGGAAAAATCACACGACTTCACAATGAGAGAAAACATATTTGTGGAACCATTAGAAATCGAAAACGTCTATACAAAATAAATTCTATCATGAAAAATGTAAAACCAGGACCAGAAAAGATAAATAACATTTACTAAACCGGAAACGTTTCAATTAAAATACAGAGGGTGGGGGTGTGAGTTCTATTAAAAAGTTGTATACTCACTGTAGGAAATTTATCGAAAAAGATCATTTGGTTTTGTATGGAGATCTATGCATTTAGCTGTGTTTATTTCCCAAATACACTATTAGGTATGTTCAAATAAGTGTTTGTAAATCATCTTATAATGTTTATCTTTTCGATTGGCTGATTTTAGACAAACATTAAAATTAATATATTTTAGCTCACGTTATCATGAACCAGATGGCATTTGGAAGCAGTTATCTGGTCCTGGTTATACCATGAGATAAAATACACATCAAATTGTAATGAAGTATATTGGCCCTAATGATGGATATTTCAAACACTTAACAACGGCTTGATGTAATATGAGAAACGGTCGTCCTCTTTCAAAGTTAAAAAAGTCGGCACGAGGCAATTAAAAACAAGAAGAGAGAAACTAGGTGCACATTCAAAGTGTTTTTACACCCATTAGAGCCATTATACTCAGAGCATGCAACACAATAAGTACAAAAAGAAATAATAAACTCTTTTAAATGGAATTTTGGCGCAAATCAGAAGCTTTCTTAACCAGTCCTGTTAGACAATTTACAATATACGATGTGATCTTTATATTCGTTCTAGTTCGCAGGGCTTTTAATGAAATGCTTTTAAACACGGATACACAGTGAAAAGTCGTAAGAACGACTATCTACATAGGTACACAAAAAGTATTTCATCGTCGATAACTAGTGGTCATAAACTTATTTGCAACAAAGATTTATCCAAATTTATTAAATTATCAACAATTTTAGTGCTATTAACATATTCTTTACAGTTTATATTAAGACAAAATTCTCTCCATACAACTTTTAATATTTTATGACTTGTTTATGTACGAATAATTATACAATCCGGGGAATAAGGACATGTTATGTTTGAAAGGTTTAATTTTAGTAATTGATACAAAATTTTGATGTATTTATTATGTTTTTATAGCAACTCGATTTTATGTTGTCATATCCATAGAGTACCTACTTATAGTCGATGTGTCACAAGGATGTATGTTGTTTACCATCGTATAATATCGAGCCTTCCGGATATAACAATGGATCTGAATATTTGCCTACATTATTTAGGGTGACTGCTAAACAGTTTTATTTCTAAATATCCATTGACGTCAATTTATAGGCAAACATGAGACAATGCCTATTTATATAATGACCAATTTTTCAATATGATATAACGCCAAGTTTTAATTTCTTTTTCGAAAATTCATGAATGTTGCTATTTCAGATGAATTTACCTGGGAAAGATGCGTTTTCTTGGCACGAGGAAAGGCCTTATTAAGAATAAAGTCTGGGCAAGCTGAACATTTCAAACTTCTAAAAATAAAATCAATTTCATTATTAATAAATTATTTACTACAAATACGAAAATTTCTTGGGCGACACTAACTATAGGCCCCGGCCGCTAGAAGGTCCTCTTTTGAGGCATTCAAATTCCTTGGCTAAACTGCCTGGAAAACAAACTACTTGGGATACCTACCTCGAAATGTTAATAAAACCACAAAATTAAGTTATGAGACATGTTTCGACAAAATATCTGCCATCTTCAGCAATACCTATTTAAAAAGAGTAATGAATTAAAAATAGCGCGATAAGATAAACAAACAAACATGAAAAATTAATTAATTAAAAACGGTAAATTCTGACCCTTGAGAAATGTGAACATTGGGACATGGTTCATATATCTAAGAATAAAATAAGATTCTTCAACTTTTACATAGAAATCACTAGTAGCAAAAGATAATACTTGGAAATTATTATAATCCTGCTACTTTTATCATTACAAGAAAGAAAATGATCCGAGAGAAGGGAGATAGCTTTGCAGAGTTCATTAACCATCGTCACCGAGTGTCTGGAAGTGCTACCAATGTAAGAAATGTCTCCATCATTGGGACACTTAAACATATTAACGAGATCAGACCTAAGTTCTTTTTATTCCTTTCTCCAAGAACATATTTTTACTCATTTATTTTTCATTTATATTTGTAAATCTAAGCGCCCCATTTTTAAATATTCCATGTCTATACATTTAATACCTGAATCATATTTTAAAATACCCGCGATAAACATTGATCAGTTTGACAGCCGACTTTCATCCCCTGGGAATTGTAGCCAAAACTTTTTCTCTCTCTAAATAAATTATGATTATTTACTAAACTGGGAGTGCCATCTTTCAAAGAAAAACAACTGCCGAATCTACAAATTTACATTAATCTTTTTATTTTACTCAGGTAATGATTATGCCTCGCTGATGAGGCCCAACATAGATGTCCTGGGCTATCATTTGCGAGTAATATGAATAAGTAGTATATTTTTATCAAAGTATTTCTGTTTTTTTATTATTACTCTTAAACACAACATCAGCACGGCATTGGAATTGGCAAAACTGTACCCGTGTCGAACCCTTCCTGTATTCTCTATACGCGGAGATTTTGTTACACAAGATAAGTAAAGCACAGACCGTTGTTATTGTTAATCATAAAGATCTTTGATGCTATACCTACATATAAGAATGTTGATAAATTAAACAAAATCACTTATGTTTACTTCATCATTGAAATATTGGTAAGGAAACAAATCAATTTGATTCTTTCACTGATTAAGCCCTCTACAAGTTGTTTATAGGGGAAATAAAGTGATCGACTATAGTCCCGAGTTCCGCCTCCTCTTCTTGGCTACACACAATCCTCAACCAGTGCTGCCCCTCGATGCGGCAAGCATGGTGACCGCAGTCAACTTCACCATCATTAGGGCCCCGGGCTTAGTGGTCTTTTTGTAGGAGCGCGGTGTGTTCCTGTCTCTGGTCAAGAATGGCAGCAGTCTCTACTACTCTGTCATCAGTGACTCGTACAAAATCAATGGCATGAACCGCTTCTGTTTGGCCTTGTTTTTCAAGCATCTTTCGAAGGAAGGTGGCATTTTAATCAAATGAATTCCAATTTGCTATGGGTGAAATTGAAGTTCCTTTTATAACAAAAATGAGTAATCTTAAAAATAGACAAATAGACGGAAAGTTCCCTCCCTATAAGAAATAACCACATTTTGAGTAAAAATTTAGTAAGAAATAAATTTATGGAGAAAAACTGACAATTAGTACAAATTTTGTAATGGTTCTGTTCAGGGATATCATTAGATAATAAGTATTGGGAAGCGAAACATATTAGCAACGATTCTTCCTCTTAATATACTGATCTTAAACGACATATTTTTTTATATGCAGTGATGCAAAGACAGAAGAAGAAAACATCCAATTCAGTTGTAGGAACATTGCAAACTTCAGAAAATTATAATTGTGGTTGACAAATATTAATTGGAATCGGTGCTACGTATTTGTTTAGCGAAAACGAGGGATTGAAGCCAAGTTATTTATCTGTATTTGAATTTTCAGAATTATCTATCTTTTGGAAATGTATGTGTCATGTCTTTGAAAAGATATGCTTTATTGCTTAATCATTCTTTATTTATTAAGAAATTATTTAACTATAACAACATAACAGATATAGTTATTTGAATATGAACAACATCAACATAGAATTATGATATCTATTTGACCAAGGATATTACAGTATGTTTTATTAATTAATCAACAGAGTACAGTAAAATTATATTTTACATAAATAAATTATACATAAGGTAAATAAATTTATTAATAAAATAGATACTTTTTGAAAATAGATAATGACACTTATACACACCTAAAGATATTGTATTATAACCTTTTAAGGATTATGAAATTATATCAGCAGTTTCTTTACTCGTGGTGAGGATTAGCATTCATCCAAATGTATCTAACACTATCTTGAAAAGTTCAAAACCGCCACTGCCACATATGTACATAGATGGGAAGAGAATCACTAGCAATCTGACTGGAAAATAGTTATTTTCATTCATCTTCATGTGAAATCCTTCAGTACGTACCTACCCACTGGTTGAATATGAAGCTAAAAAGATTATTATTATTTGGTTGCAACTATCGCCGTTTTAAAAAATCTGGTTTTCTTTTTAAATCTTTTGATTTTTTGACGAGTAATATTAAAGAGAAAATTGAAAAGAAGCATAAAAACAGATTTTGCAAGATACGTTTAACAACTTTTAGGAACTGAGGTTTTTTCTAACTAGCTTGGTTGGTATAGTCAATTGTAAGAATTTCTGAATTGTGTTAACAAAATATCTAATATACCTTCTATGTAGAATCAGATATTTATATATTTTACTGAGTAAGTCAAATAAAAAACAAAATTATTTACATTTTTTAAACATATTTTGATTTTCATTTATACTTTACTGGCGCCATATTATAATTTTTGAATAAATCAATTACCTGCAAGTTGGAAAATACAAAGCAACTTACATAAACTAACTTAGGTTCTGGATCGAAACTCAGGACTTATTTTGCCTCCTTTTAGTATCTGAATAATTCATCAGTCTATCTATTTTTGAGAATTTGATCATTCCGATTTTTCTTACTTCACACGTCCGTCAAATTGTATACTAGGAGGTGATTAGTCGAGTGCTTTCATGAATTCTTTACCTGGGAAACAAAATATAATATCTGGCCATTCTAAAAACCTTTGACGTCGTTAAAAAAATAAATTGTGAGCCACAACAAGTAGGTTTGCGATGAAATTGCTGATAAAGTCAATGGAATAAGTTTGCCGAATCTGGATTCTGTTGAAATATTGGGTCGTTCATGCATATAGCATATTTACCAGCACATCTTTGAATTTAGCCAGAGTTCAATGCACAAAGTCAGTTCATAAACCGAATAAAATAAGTGGCTAGACGGACTGGAAACCGTTTAAATACACGAAACAGACAGCGCAATTATTGGCAATGTGGAATTATTAAATTATCAGGATGTTGTGCCAATAAAATCAACCTAAATTCATATATAAACGTATAATTGTTTTAGGAAATTGTGTTCCATATCACTCATGCGGCCAATAAGTTTAATTGATATAAAAATCGATTAGAATTAATGTACTGGGAAGATTAAGAACAGTATAAAACAAACACTATCTAATTATGTTTTCATCATTGAAGCTAAAATTGAATTAACACTGCCTATGCCAAATTGATGTGCTTGTACCTTGAACCTGATGCCACATGTCCATGGAAAGGATGTATGGTTTACTGCATGTTTGTTCAAATGAGCAACAACTTTGCATTAACTAATTTATAATTGGAGTATCTTTGTATGGAAGATAATTTGATTAATTAATTTTCAAGCTGATACATAGTTACAAGTAGCTACAAATAGACAATTGTTGGTAGTTTGTGAAAAACAATAATGCGTGACAATCTGTTTGAGGACAATATAAGTTGGCTATTAAACATTTTGTTGTTTATTTAGGAATGGTTGGTATTTGTTGGCACCTTTGTGAGCGATGCTTGCGGTGACAACGGCGGGTGCAATGTATCATGGATTGATAAAGAAAGAGCAACAGCTGTCACACAACTCCAAGTAAAGGGACAATAGTAGCTTGACTGGTCCCCAATTAGGCCCTCCCCACAGCCGGTGGGTAGCCGGATTTCACATATGTACATAAAATATCATGCTTAGAATACTAATGAGAAGATTGGCAGCAAAAGCAACTGCATACATGTTCCTCCCATACCTTTTTTCCTCCCCACCCTCTTCCAGTTAACGTCATCAATCCAAATTTGCGGCAACATTAAATTTAGTGATAAGGTAATTGGCCAATCATTCGAAAAAAACTGCTCAAAATGGATAATGTCCGACGTTTAGTAGCCAAACAGCAATTTAAATAATTATTTCCTTGAGTAACAAAACATTATCTGAATCCAAATTCCAAGATATACCCAAAATCTTGACTGTTCCCTGACAAGACATTGATATTTCATCAACAAGCTTGGCAGATAGTTCTGAAGAATTGGAAATCCATTTGTCGAGATTTATAAACGTATTTCGTATGACTGTGATTGCAGTTTGAATCTTTAATACCCCTCATCAGCAGTGTCTGTGCCCAACAACAGGTCATTCATTTCGAGAACAATAAGTTATCTAAGACAATAAATGGGGACGAATGGTACCATTGAGCAAAAAGGGCGCACAAGAACTACCAAAACACACCTTTTGAAACCAAAAATGTTATTCTTCCAAATAAACCGAAGATAATCACGATCTTTGGGTTTAACAGAAATTTGTAAAAAGGCTTTAGTTAGGTATATCTCCAGCAAAGGCAATACCCCTATTTCTGAACCTTAAGAAAGAAATTGAGAACATCAAGACATGGGCGACTAAGAACAACCTAACACTGAATGAAAAAAAACAGTCGAGATAATATTCAGTCGACCTAGAAAAACAATAAAGGAGCCACCCACCTTACCACACATCACTAGAAACAAAGAGATTAAAGTTCTAGGATTAACTATTGACTCGAAGCTAAACTTCCAAAGCCATATCACAAATACGCTGAACTCTTGTCTGAAAACCAACTATTTTCTGAAGTCAATACGAAATCACGGTCTAACAAATGGAAATGTCCAACTTATATACCAAAGTCTGATAATACCAAGAATAATGTATTCATCCCAATCGTGGTGGGGTTTCCTCAGTGAACAGGAAAAGGAACGATTAGAGAGCTTCATCAGGCGTGCCAAACGATGGAGATACTGCAAGGAGGACGCGGAGACAGCTGCAAATTTGGCTACAAAGAGAGACAGTAATCTTCTCGAAAAAATACAAAGAAACCAAGACCATAAACTGCATAAATTCTTCCCTGAAGTCAAAGAAACGAAATACAATCTACGAAGGACAGCTTATGATATCCGAGCTGCGACCTCATATGACTTCAAAAACTTTACACCTAGAATGATTTTAAAATCTAGAACTGCATAAAACCTAACCGATGGCCCTGGTGCTGACGGATTGGTTTCAACCGACGGTCCTGGTACTGATGAATTTGTTTCAATCGATGGTCCTGCTTTTGATGAAGGGCAGCTTATGATATCCGTGCTGCGACCTGATATGACTTCAAAAATCTTTTTTGCCTAGAACTTTTTTTAAAGTCTATAACTTCATAAAGACCTAAGTGCGTTTCCATAGTTCTACAACCATTTGTATTATTTGTATCTGCGAAATGACAGTTTTTGAGTAAATAAAAGCTATTATTATTATAATGCTTGCTAGAATCAGTGAGATGCCCTAAGTTCACAGATATAGACTTCATACTTTTATTCGATATCTCGGAGCTTTAATTTGTTGTATTGGAGGTATTTTAGTTTTTGTATTCCTTAAATCTTTTGATTCATGGAAATTTGGTTGAGCAATAGATGATACACTCGTTTTATGAAAAACATTACTAAGTAAGTAGTAAGAAACAATTAAACGTTACTTCTAAAACCACCGCCAATTCTTTATAATTTTCTATTTATGTGATCAACGAATTAAGTATTCATAAATAAAAAAAATCACAATTCCTTTTGCGATATATTTCAAAGCATCTCCTCAAGCAAGTACAAGTAAAGTGGTACATTATAAAAATAGCAATAAATATCAGAAAGTGCACCAAGTACGATCAATACGAACCAATGGGTGAATAAGAAAGATAAAGAGAAGTGTGAATTGCTCAATAGAATTAACAAGACGAGTACCTAAGTCGGTGTTTGTATAAGACAGTAAATAACAAAAAACAAGGAGAAGTGATTGAACAATTAGAGAGAGAGAAAAGGATTTCAACAAAGATTATAGAAGCTTTTTGAATGCATAAGTCAGGTTTAGTCCAACAGATTGCGAATATTTTTCTGTCAGTTGTATTTTCCCATCTTCCAACCCTCTCTGAGAAGTCAAATACTAAGTACCTTCGCTAAAAGTAGGCTCAATTTTTGGAAATCCTTCATTGTGTTCACTGAGCTTAATAACATTTGACCAAACATCCATTTACAGGATTCCTTTCTGATGATGTTACAAAACTATTTTTAAAAATTGGTGTGGTTATCCGTTTCCGGGAAATGTGTTTTAGCAAAAATAATTTATGTCATTCATATCAAAATCATGTATTTCTTGTAAGTAGATAGTGTCTAATTTTGACAAGTTGCTAATTTTTATGAAAATCCATTTCCATGAGGCAATATCATGAATATAGGCCATTTGGATGAACAGAAAAATATGATTTTTCAAGAGAAAGGAAATTAACATCGAAAGCGTTCACTTTTGGATGACTTTCAGAACTTTCCACAAGGAGTGCTTTTACAAGTGCCTATGTCATGTAGAACACTTCTGGGATATCAAATCCGTTCAAAAACAGTGTGAAGCATTTCATGTGAGGTTGAACTCTATTTTACCACAGTTTTTCTTTCACTCCATTATTCCTCCTTATCTGTCATCGTGTTTTAGTTTAAAATGAGCACTTTTATGCAAATGTAAAACCTTTTAAGCTGTTTTTCGATTCACTATCTTGGAATGCGGGGGAATGTGTTCAGTTTTTGTCGAGAGGGGATGACTGAGTGTTTCAATGGTAACACATGCCTAACCAAAAGGGTATCTTACAATAGCCCGGAATCGTTTGACAGTTTGTAAACAAATTCGAAGGTTTTCGTCACGATTACAATGATATTCTGGATAAAAAGTTGAACCGCATATAAGAAAAAACCCTCATATAGCAAAAAAAACACTCATATAGGAAAAACCAATCATACAGGAAACGAACGCACTCAAATAGGAAAAAAACCCACTTAAATAGGAAAAACCCTCATATAGGAAAAAAACCCATTTAAATAGGAAAAAAACAATGATATAAGAAAAAAAACATTTAAATAGGAAAGAACCACACATATAAGAAAAAACAATCATATAGGAAAAAAAACATTTAAATAGGAAAACACAATGATATAAGAAAAAAACAATCATATAGGAAAAAACCCTAATTTATGAAAAAATCTCTCATATAGAAAAACACATCATAGGAGAAACCGCTCAAAATAGTACTTAACTAAGATCATGAACTCAATTATCACATCCTACCAAAAAATATTCTATTTTTAGTACCTATTGGTTGATTTTGAATTAACTCAAAATTCTAAGACAACTCAATTTGGTATTTCTAATTCTAGGTGTTCCAGATTTATTTCTCTATTGTTGGTAATGTTTCCTTTTTAAATTAAGGGCTCTTTATATGGGCCAAACTAATATTTTTTATTTAGGAATGTATTTGAGGTATGAAATAATATCAATTATTTTTTACGATGCAATAATCCGATTTTTATGCATGCTAATGATCAATTAATATACATTTTCTTTAAGTTGTTTGATATATGCACTTCTTTTATGTTGCATTAATTCGGCTTTTATGTGTTTAATTAATGTTTTCACCTTCTCTATCACAACGTCGCCAAGTAATTTTCATATAGCTACCTACATTGTTTTGTATGTCAGCCATGATAAGCTATTTTGAGTAAACCGATGTAAATAGTCAGCCAATTGCAGTTGACTTTATTTGACTATAAATGAACAACAATTATCGTCTGATTAGCTTTCAATAGAATGACAGTACTTGATTATTCCCAGAACGATACTTTGGTTGATTTAACATCTGAAAAACGTCCAAGATGGAGATTTCCAAAGACAAACAGTTGTAGTTCTTCAAATTTCTACACACCAACTGAATGGTATGCTGTAGCTGCATCAGGAGGTGTTCTATGTCTCTCCATTGTTGTTCTCAATGTACTGATCTACTTGGCGTTCTTATTGCACGGTCAGAAACTCAGGAAGCTGCCCTGTGCTCAGTATATCTGGCATTTGATGGTCCCATCTGAATTTCCCTTTCTTAAATTCATTGATATGCTAATAATAAAAATATATATATAACTATGTCTATTTGAGCTATATTTATTCAAACAAGAAAATATAAATTGATTCATTATTATTTCCATCATTAACATTAAGCATTTATTTATATTGTTTTCTTTAATGTAATTAACAAATTTATCGTAAACTCCTACTGACTTGCTGGAAAACACTTTATCACTCATTTCTTTCAGCACAGGACCAGTTTGAGTTAGTTCTTCCGTTTCTAATTCGCATTCACGGTCAAAATGAATATATAAGATAACTGAACTAAATCAACGTTTTGAATCAGGTTGTCGATTCTCATAAAAAATCTTTTGAAACGATAATCATAGAAATGCACATTCTCCTCAGATAAGTAAAAAATAAGATTCTCTACACAACTCGTGCATAGATATGTCTCTTCATAGCATTCATCTCGACTAACATACTATGATATGGCACTCGTTGTGTATATCTATCTATTACTTTATTTTATCAAATATTTTAGAAACTTCTTTTGATCAATATCTTTAAAACAAATTTCTTTGCACATTTGAAACAACAAATTACGAAAACATTTTACTTTTGATTTAATTTCTAATATTTTCATAAGTATTTGATGATATTTTGTTAATAATAATGATCTAATGATCAATTAATTTACATTAATTTACATCAAAACACAAACTTTATGCTCCATTAATTTTCCTGTTACCTATTTATAATTCTCTATGTTATTGGTATTTCCTGTAAATGTTGAAAACTTTGGGTCTGATATTCATATATTTTGATGTGCTTACTCGTACGGGATTTTCGCTTTACATATTTTAAGTTTAGTTTGTCAATTAAAAGTAAACTCATGCATTGTTAAATTAGCCCATGCTTAAATTTTAATGCTTTATGTGAAAAGCAGGGGTAAGTCGAGATAAAATTCATTTAATGGAAGGTTTAATGAAACGGCCATCTTGAACACCCGAATATTTGGCACATAAATTAAATCTAATGATGACAGACAGAACTGAAGTTTAATTAAGTAGAAAATAAAAGTTAATTCCTAATAGGTATGATATTATGGCTTTATTTAGTGTTTTATAACAGTTAGACAGGGAATTCTTTAATTGTTGAATTTTGCACAATGATTAATTTTGTCACACACCAACCAGAAAAAATCATGTAGAAGCAGCCATAACATAGAAGTTGTCCAAGAATTTCTTTGTCTTTTAAATGACATTGTATGAATTGTAGTTACACATCTATGGGGGTATAAAGTTCTTTTTGAAAACGTTTTCGTTTCGATTGCAATGATATTCTGGCAAAAAAGTAGTGATTATGTACTATAGGAAAAAAACAATCATATAAGAAATAACCAATCATATAGAAAAAAACAGTCACATAGGAAAATCTAATCATATAGGAAAAAACCCAATCATATAGGAAATAACAGTCATATAGGAAAAAACCCAATCATATAGGAAATAACAGTCATAGGAAATAACCAATCATATAGGAAATAAGAGTCATATAGGAAATAACGGTCATAAGGAAAAAAACCAATCATACAGGAAATAACAGTCATAGAAAAAACCCAATCATATAGGAAATAACAGTCATATAGGAAATAACAGTCATATAGGAAATAACCAATCATATAGGAAATAACAGTCATATAGAAAAAAACCAATCATATAGGAAATAACAGTCATATAGAAAAAAACCAATCATATAGGAAATAACAGTCATATAGGAAATAACCAATCATATAGGAAATAACAGTCATATAGGAAATAACCAATCATATAGGAAATAACAGTCATATAGAAAAAAACCAATCA
>JAUYWI010056567.1:5904-16741 GCA_034780595.1 Parotoplana pacifica
TTCTAAAATTTTGGGGGCCCCCCCCCCCCCCCCCCCAAATTCAATCGCCTCAGAAAGTTCAGAAAGCTTCCTAAGGCCTTGGGTTTAATATTTTACAATACATGAAATGTATCAATTAAAAAGATCAGATAGGACAAACTGAAATTCGTAGCCACTAAAACTTGGTGTTTGAAAAGTTATAACTAGTCAGCCCAAGATTCATAGTACAAATTACTTTTGAGGACTCCAAAACTTACATAGATTACTGATAGCAACTAAATATTTCTTTTCTGTACTCGAATCATCATTTCTTAGCGTGTAGTGAGCAATGAAAGTGTATTGAGAATTGCAAACCACTGTACTCAACAATAAGACAGTGTTCATATTTTATAATGGAAGCTCGAGATGAAGTGGAATTTGAATAGTGATTTCTAGTTTTTTGAAATATCTCTGCTCTGCGAGCTATTGAAATGAATATCCTACATATTTCTTGATATATTATGATTTTTTATGGAGTGTTTATGCTTCTAATTTGTTATTATCATCATTTATTATTTAATGTAGTATGTATAATAGTTATGGTTAAAAAAAATCAATTTTAGTTTGTACCTACACATAACAAAAACATAAACTATTTGTAATGACAACCATTTCAGTCTAAGAGTCCATAATTCGACTAGGATGCTCTGGCTAGTATTTTAGAACAAAATTCGGATTTTAAAACTCCTCAATGAAACATTAAAGAAGAAATTTTTATTAGCCACTTCAAGACCATTTTTCTATCAAGGCTCAAAGTGAAGAAGGGTCATTTTCGAATCTTTGCTATCGGAAAGTTTTCTTTTTCGATTCTCTCCTTTTGCTTTCTGTTTAACATTTATTACTATCGTTGATTTCTGTATACCAATTTATTTTGTTGAATTTTATATGGACGATTGGTTGTACTTTATACCCACAGAATAATCATTTATACAGAATATCGACTCTCTCTGGATCTCTATCTTTTCTATAGTAATTAAAATTCAACGACTTTTATAATAATTTGTTAAATTGAGCCTCTACAAAGTCGCTCAAATAAATTCATAGATTGATAAATTAAGAGTTAATTTTGTTTAAAATATTAGCGAAACGAGTCTTTTTCTATTGAGAACAATTCATCGAAGTATAAAACTGCATACACCTCCAGCAAGTGTCGGACCTCTGAATATATTTACTCTGTGGTTTTATACTTCTATGAGGTTGTCCTCAATAGAAAAAGTAGTTATATATAAAATATTCACAATCATCATGCCATGACATAAATGGAACAATTTTGCTATACAGACTGTGCAGTGGATATAAAGACACGTTTCGCTAATATTTTAAACAAAATTAAATCTTAATTTATCAATCTATCGATTTATTTGTGTAAAAATTATGCGACTTTGTAGAGGCTCAATTTAACAAATTATTATAAAAATCGTTGAATTTTCTTTACTATGGAAAAGATAGAGATCCAGCGAGAGTCGGAACTCTGTATATTTATTACTCTATGTTTATACCAATTTCGTTGATTTCTATAATCTTTTTTGTACTTTAATTTTCTTTTTAATAATAGTCGATTAAGAAAGGTACTTTACGCCAAAATATTTCGAAACATTAGAATTTTATTAATTTAATTTTTCAAAGTTATATGCGATTCTAAAAAAACATATGTGTCATTTTAAATGTTAGTAAACTTATTCCGCACTATTTTATTTTATTCTAAACATATAAATGATGAGGCGTTTTAAATCTTAAAAACATATTCCTAAATTTTGTGAAGATATTGACATTAATCTAGAATGAAAATTTTATTTGCCTCAATGATCCCACTGCTAAACGTTGTTCTTATTTTCCAGCTGGTACTTACAGCAGTTTGCCTCCTCCAAAGACACATCCAATGGGTCCGCCATTGAGATATTTCCCTCAAGATCCTTGTTTTCTGGCCGGCGAGTTGGCCGCTAGAGATCGCGACTTAGACGATCTGAGAAGCCTCTACGAAAAGACAATCACTGAGTTGGAACTCAATCTGCAATGCCGTGCAGACGAAGTTGACAGTCTGAAAAAAGAGTAAAGACAAATATTTCAAAACCGTCTTTAGAATAAAAAAAATCTAATTAATCTACTTTTTGGAAGCGATCTACCGCACCCGTTCTAAAAGTGACAGAGTACTGTCAACATTCGCTTTGATTTTGTTGGCATCCTGTGTCAAAAACAAGCCATTTGTTGAGCTACAATAATTTTATTAAAGACGCGATCTTGATCTAATTGTTCTTACAAAAGACAAAAGGAAGTATTATGCAAATACAATCGAAAACAAAATGTATAAAAGCCAGGCGTAGACTCCATAGATTCATCAGTGAAGAAGTAGTAACTTTTGTATTATTTCATTCATTAGACTCGAAGACACTCAGAGGGATCTAGAATGTCAGAACGAGACGTCTAGTTTGGAAAATACCAAGAATGAGGCCGAAATCACCGATCTCAAGGGACAGTAAGTGTTTTCTCTTATTCTATTTATAAATAATAGTATTGCGTCATTCATTAGGGATCCAACATTTTGGTAAATAACTCGATAGTTTTCTTTAAAGCATTTAAAGTTTTGTTGTCTAAAATTTTGAAAATTCTATCAATTTCTTGTAACTTTAGACTAGCCTTACTAAAAGTAACACTAAGCGATAAAACCGATTCAGCAGCAGAAAATGAACAACAGAAAGATCAAGAAATCAAAGATCTGAGCGCTTTGTGAGTTTTAAATGCTCTTTAGGGACCAAACTAATTGTTAGTGATTTGTCTAAAAAACAATAACATATTTTTACTAAATTTCAATATGCATCGTATGTAGAATTTGCAAACTAATTGATCAAATTAAACGAAATACTTTGTCGAAATCATTTAGCCCATGTCAGAAGATTGCTTGTTTTGGCCTTTTATTTGCTTCAAATTAATGCATTCAATATGATTTTAAATACGAAACAAATGTTAGCTGTTGAAATCTCTTAGACAATATGATTCTTGATTTTACAATACCTATTCAATATGTTTTTAGAAAATGCTTTAATCTACATTTAGGTAGTTGTTAATTTGGACAAATTCAAACTTTTGACAGCCTGATCATTTTTATACTAATATTAACTGCATGTTATATAATATTTACTTTGCTTAGTAACTTTTTTGATCATTTTTAAAAATGAAATTTATTGAATTATGTAGTTAAAAATTGCATTTACTATTTACTTGTGAAATATAATAATTAACAATTCATGGAAGCAGCTTTGATTCAAAAAGTTCTTACTAACACTTTAGGAATCTTTACTTTTTCAGAGCTTAAAGAGTTTAACACCAATAATTTCATAGTAATTTAACTAAACCTTAGAACAGAGTTACCTAAAAGTTTCAGAATCATCAACATTTTTATCTGCTAAACTACAGAGAAATGTTTTTTTTAAATTGCTAACTTTTCTTCAACCAGATGAGATATTTTGTAGAATAGTGCGTTGACATTACTAGTTTAATCAAATTAAAATAATATTAAATAAACTATTTTTTAGTTCTCTCATCCATTTATATTTGACTAAAAATGTAAAACACATTTAATGATAAATGGCAATAAATACAAATAAAGAAAAGGGAAATTTAGTCAAACTAAACTGATCGAGTGATACCACGTCAAAATAAAGATAGATCTAGACTTAAAAAAGCAATAAAATAACAATATTTCTGCATATTTTAAACAAATTTCAGTTGGCTTTGTAGTAAGAATTATTTGTGATTATAAATTACTTTTCTTTACTAGAAGTCTATAATCCGTGGCTATACATTTTACCTACTTTTGTTGGTCGGGTTTGATTAACTAATTACTGTTTTACTTTCTCCAGATTGTCATTGTCAGAGCAAAAAAATTGCCGGCTTCAATCCCAAGGAGATGACTATGAAGTTCAATTAAGATCGGTCCAAGATCAGTTGGCATTTTCAGATGGCCATCGTCGACTTCTGCTGGCCTCATCACCAATACCGCCACACCCATTTGGATTCTACCCTCACCACTTGTTGCCTGTTAATAAGGCTATGTAAGTAACAGGACTATTCTTTCTTTGTCTGAACAGAACTGCTTCTTTTTAATAAGAAATCAAATTTAAGCATCGGCATTTGTACATACATAAACCAAAAGTTAAGCGGATGAGCCTTATAATGAAGCTTCCTATTTACTGCAACCTTTCCGGGTTACTAATTCTACATATTGGGCTAAGCTGTGGTTCTATTATTTGTACTGCTAGTATAGAACTTACACAGATTCATTATACTATTCAAAATAGCAAAGTGTTTGAATTGTTTTCTAAGCTAAAATCAAATTATTAGCTTAGTACTTTAATTTAAGATTTGAAAGCAATGTGTCTCACAATTCCCTACAAAGTTTGACCAATGAGAATTAGTTGGATTCACATGACTGCTGAGGATGTGACTTCTTATTTTGCCGTTGGTGGTCCTTATGTTATTCTTCTGTCTCGCAAATAATATCTTAGCCCTATATAACTCAAAATCCGCAACACAAATTATAAAAACTCCTTCAGCTGTAGTTGGCGAAGCAATCCACATTTTGTACAATTTACAGAAAAACAAGCAAAACATTTCGACAACATTTGGACATAAAATCGCACAAAAAGGCACTTTTAGATTACTCTACAGGATTCGCGCCGTGTCCAATATTAAAAGCCAAAAAATAGAACTACAAAATTCAATTCTTTTATTACTTTTCAATTGGTATCGACGTTTTCGGCCAACTTACAGTTTCAAAAATAATTCATGGCAAACATTGGTGATTAAGGCGCAATCCTCCACTTTTTCATGGATCTAAGACTTAAATAGTCATTTTCAATTTAGACATAAGGTTTTTATGGGACCAATCTGTTGAAATTGAATTCCTTTACATACAACTCACAGCTTCTGGAAATTTGGGTGACTTAAAGCCGCGTACTGGGGATTTCAAGCAGCACATGATTGTGGCCACATTAAGGTCAAATGAATAAGTTTCACATTGCAGAACAACCCACCCGTCCAGTAATCACTGTTTCTTGGTTGATTGATTAGTAAAGTAAAATTCTGTTGATAAATATCTCCGCTCCTTTATTTCAGTGACTGCGGCTACGATCCCTGCTACCCGGTTGTCGACCGGGCGTACCAGACCGCACTCGTGGCCCGTTACAACAACCTTTTCACCAGCTCCAGAGCGGCGGCCATGGATATTCTGTCTAGAACGAGCCAGTGCAAGAGCGCTGACCAAAAGATTCTTTTTGCAGTAATGGTGGTAGGTTGTTCTTTGCGTTTTAGTAATTGCTATTTTCACAAACTTTCCTATCGGCATTGTTTATCCGCTTGTTTGCATACCATGGACTGTTTGAGTCAAAGTTTTTGTTTGTTTAAGATAGGTTTACTTTATTTGCGATATTAACCTTGTTTGTTGATATAATATGAAAAAGAACAAACTTCTACGCTTTTATTGAAATTACGTTGTTAATAGTTCTTTAAAACCGACCCTAACCTTTATGTTTTGTTTTGTGTGTCTTGAAGAAGAGAAGTTGCAAATATTAAACTGTCAACAATTTGTTTTTTAGGAAGCCTTTAACGCGACCGGACCGGCAGTTCGGAAGCACAAGGCCTATTTGCGCTCGCAGGTTTCCTGCTCTGTACACGCTCCCGTGCTGCTGGATGAGGTTCAACTCCGGTTCAATGCCAATCCCAATCCGACACCAGAACAGCTCAGGGGTCTGACAAAATTGGTAAGTTTCTCATATTAGTTTACCATTATGGAATGGTGTTGAACGGTACCTGCTCACAAAGAGAAACCTTTATCCTCTTGGTGGGGGGTGGGGGGTGTAAATATTGATTTATTTAGTAGATGATGCATATTAACTTTTGCTCAATATCTGAAATGTTGGTTTATTTCTGTGCCTTCTTACTAACTAGAACGGAATTTAAGCTGTGCGTTTTCTCTATACCTGGTTGAATTATTCATTTTTGTATCTAACAAAATTGTCGGCAGTGTTGTGCAGTTATCCAATTTTACAATTTCGTAGGTCGAATCTGTTTTTTGTTGCTAAATAGCGGATCATGCCTACTATCTGTCATTCAAAAAGCAATTCTCGATTATTAAGCGATGTTGACTTCTGCTAATTGATCTCATTTTGCTGTGCCACCTTTTCCGTCGTCGATACCTCACTTCCTTATTAATAGCTTCGTATTATGCAAATGTGATTAATGTTGACGTTGTTAGTAATAGCTCTGCACAATGGCATTCATCTGTATATAGCGCAATAGCATTGCAAACTTGTAAATAGTTCGATTGTCTGTCGATCCTTTTAGGTGGTAAGGGCTCTGCGTTCTAACTGCGATCTAGAAGAACCGAACGACGCCGCTGGTAAAGGCTTCCACCTGATCGATGCTTTCATCAGCGACGCCTGTCGTTTGGCCTGGGAGATGTCGGGACAGGTGGCACCGCTGGAATTGGCCAAAACGGTCCCAGGAGAAATCATTGACGAGCACAGGTCTGGCTTTATTGTCTGATAATTCTTTGTTTTAATGCCACAAATACTCAACAGTACCATAAACTGAAACATTTCTGTGACTAAATTTACAAGGGTCCAGCAAAATTGTCCCCAATTGTGTTAATGTACGTAGCATGGACCTCTAGATGTGTTTTTTTATCTGCTGTGTAACACGCCACTATTTTGTATGAATGCTAAAGTCAAATTCATAGATTTTAAATAATATAATTTAATATCTATGGTCACATATTATTTAATAGATATCGGCGAAGTTATGACTCCCAGTTCACCACATCACGAGTGCATCACTACATTTGGCCGTGTTTGCTGCAGGACAATTTAGTTTTGGTCAAAGGAGAAGCCGTTACTAAAGGAGAAAAGGTCAGTATTACCCAAGCACCTTAGGTTTTAAACACTCCTATCCTACCATGTCAGGGGATGGTTTTGTACTGGGCCCCGTGCCTCTGGTATGTCTGAACGTTAAAAATAATCGATTGGGCACTTAGGTATTCTAATTCTTCATTAATAACTCTTCTGATGAGTTACTGATACCACATTAATAATTATGTAGGGGGCATAAATCACTTCAGTACAATTAATGTTGAGCGAATGTCATAACAACAACAATCATTGCAGGTTTTAGTTGTTTGCATTGACTTTTATGAATGATAATCTATTCATTCTATTGAGAAAACAATGCCAACTTAGACAACAAAACTCCATAGATACGCGGTGCTCCACATTAGGTAGCTATCTCAATGATGACCCGTCTAAGACTAAAAAAGTCGGTAATATCTTAGGATACTATACCTTTAATATGGTACACTATTGACGGCTTAATATTATGTAGTAGTTGTTAGTTTGTCGCTAATCAGAGCATTTTGTAATATGTGATCTTTTGTAAAACATCTCTAGGTGGTTCTGAGGAGCATTACGCCCAATCCCTCCTGTAAGCTAACTCAAATGCATGCCTGTTACCTAAATGTTGCCATTTTCTTCTCTGTTGTGTTCTTTTAACTTTGTAGTTTGTACCGGTGTAGACGGCGACCAAAAATCGTGTTTCATTTTTTTAATTTATTATTTTCTTTGTTTAGAAATTCTATATTAAATAATAAAAAACTGCTAAATTGGAATCAAGATTTTAATTGTTTCACATTGTTCAGCTGTGTCACAAGTGGTTAGTTTGTTTTATACGTGTAACCTTAGCTTAATTGTTGTAAAAGTTGGTTTAGTGGTACCAATATATGTATGGAAATAATATTAATGAAGTTTTGTCCATATTTCCTTTAGCAATGTCTAGATACTAACTATCCCAGTGATGATGATGATGATGATGTGGTGAGTTTAGTTGCATGCGTGGTGTTTAAAATCTATGCACAATATTTATGTCACAGGGAGGTGTGTTCAACATACAAAATTTGGCTTATTGGTTTTTAAATAAAACATTCTTTTCATGTAACAATTGTTCATATTTAAATATCTTTTATTAGTTTATAAATTTTGGGCAAATTTTTAAGTGCAATTTTTCCTTTTTATGTTGGTTTTATATTAATTTACTGATTGCCTATACAATTGTTTCATGTGACACTGTTTATTTAATGTTTCCTATTGAATGACACATATCATTCCTGCACAGCTTATCACCAAACTAATTGTATTTCAATGCGTTTGTTTGGTATTACTTTATTTAAAAGTGGACATCGATATTTTAACATCTTTCTTCAGTCGGTAACAGTGCTAAAAGGTGACTAATTGGGTTAATCTCTAACTCCTGTTGTTCAATAATGTTGTTTGTGGGGGAAAAAACGAACAAAATACAGAAGATTGCTTCCCCTTTTGGAATTTGGAATAGTAGCGAATTTATAGTTTGAAATTAATTTGACACAGTCACAAACATCGCTTTATTTTGCCACATAATAATGTATTATTGATTGATTTTCGCTATAGAGATCAGAGGTCAAGACAGATTTTTTTTAAATAAAAGACAAATTACCTGCGATTATGTACTAATCATCACCATAACAAATTATCACTATACGTTGCTTATATTTTCTGTTGTCCTTGTTTCTGTTGGTAATCACCTTACAGTCAGTAGCTGATTTATTTTCCACTGTGAAATACCTACATGTCGGTAAGTTGCTAGGAGAACTCTTTCCTCTGTTTGGATCACACAATGGATAGCCGTATTTTATTCTTCTGTTTTAGCTGGCCTAGACTATGCCTCGTCCAGTTCAACTCTTTTATCCCAGTACCTCCAACAAGATGATGATAGTGATAAATTGTCTTCCGATGGTGATTCCGATCAAGAAATATAAATAAAATTATGTGGTTTTGAATATTGAGAAAATTATCTAGTTTAGTTGATTCATAAAAGTTATAAAACAATATTTGCGGCCACTCAAACTACACCATAATTATGCATAATGCTTCGACAATATGACATCTTATGTAGGTATATAATGTTTAAGTCAAAGATATTTAAGGGGGGGCAAGATAGCTTACTTAATGGTTTTATGTCGCTACAACTGCTCAAACAAAATGGCTACTGTTTGATGTGATTGGTTCACTACATGTATTTAAAAATAAATAAAAATCTGTGTTTTACAAGAAAATATTCATATTACTATTTAGTAGTGGAAAGAAATAAAACCAGTCAATCCACTCACTACTAGATGCGCTGGACGCTGCTATTTCTGTGTAAGTATTTGTGGGAGAATATCTCCTACCTCACCCCCCCCCAATTTAATATCTTTGGTTTGAGCTAAAAATTGTGAGCAATATTTTATGAATCGACCTAAATTCAGGGTATCCAAGAATCTCCACAAAGTTTATGAATTAAAAAAGAATCATTTCCTATTTTAACAGAAACCAAATCAAATTATTATTTATAGACTATTGATGGATATCTAAAGATATTTTGATACCTATTTGTTTATAGTTTGTGATTAATTTTGTTTACCTTTATTCACCAAAGATTATATTAATTTATTCATTTAAAAATACCAAAAAGATTCTCTTATCCATGTTCACCAAAGACGATATTTATTTATTTGAAACTACCAAAAAATATATTTAGGCTTTTCAAAATTTAGTCTTCTGTATATCGTCCATGTAATTAGATGTATTTTTTTCATAGTTCTTTTGACATGAAAACCATTTTACATTATATATTATATCACATACTGATTTTTAAATTTACCTATAAAGATATATATTTGTATACTGTTAGATTTTTTAATGTACAAGAACCAGTAGCTATATTAGATTAAATAGGCAATTATGATTTTATAATGTTCACATTTTAAATATACACTGACAATTTATATACAGGATTTAATTTATAATTTTCTGTAGGCTTTGTTGCTTGTTATGTAATAAAATCTGCTTTTCAAATATTCTAATTTATATTTTATTCACTTTAAGATATTGTAGACACACAATATGTAACGTACTTATAGATATTTACATATTTCTATCTTGGAACCCTGGTTTTGAGACTAACTGGTTGGTACCTACCATTTCATATTGTTTCCACATATCCGTTCTCAAATTGATAGCAGTAGTATTTCACAGAGATTTTGAAGTATCTAATTGACTGTCCAACAAAATGTAACGAATTTTAATATAATATAGCAGCTACCTTATATTCATTTTTTAGTGCATTATAAACTTGAATGATTCTAGTGTGACATAAAATTGTTGAATAATTGTATGTAGATATCTCTCTGATTATAATGGATAGATTAAAATAAACAAAAAAAATCTAATTTGATATTGACAATACCTAAGGTAATTTCCAATTTATGTTTCCTTAAAATAAGATTTTGAGCACTATTTACTAATTACTAAAATTGTACAAGAAAATTTTAATCACCAGTTAAACTTTTACTATTTTGAGGCCTTGTGAGGCCTACTTGTGAGGCCTTATTTCATCAAATAAAATTATTGCTAATGCAACATGATATTAAAAAAGACGATTTCTAACACAAATTTGGAAATTATATTTTAAATTGAAAATTCTAAAAACAGGTGTAGGAAGATATTTAATTGAGAACATTTTGAATTTTTGCCCCAAACCAACAGTCCCTAACTAATAACTAAATTTGTTTGTATTTTAACTTCTAGCCCTATAAATGAGTATGCCACATAGAGGATGTAATCATAATGTGAGTATAAACATATTTTTAATATAGCTACTACAAGAAAATATATAGAAAATCATATTTTATAAATCTTCTTCTTCTGGCTTTTCTCACATTTACATAGGTGGGGTCTCAGGTGCCGATCATTTTGCTCCA
>JAUYWI010056578.1:0-16739 GCA_034780595.1 Parotoplana pacifica
GTAATAAATGATTTCTAAATTAGTTTCATTAATTAATTTTCGTACCAGTGTATACCTAATTATGAATCGCCCTGTATTATAAATATGAACAGTTTATACACATCTGGAAAGTAGTTGACTTATTTGTTGCTAATTGTTTATCCTCCTATATACTAAACATCAGTCTCACTATAGATGAACAATTACTTCCTGTAAAATCAAGATGTCCTTTTATTTGCTATATGCAAAATAAGCCAGATAGGTTTGTAGTTAAATTTTGGCTTCTGGTTGATGTTGAATTAAATATATAGTTAATTGTATTCCTTATCTGGGAGCTCATGAACTTTTTACCTCAATTACCCTAGCAAAAAGCTATTGTCAAATTGTACAACAATAGTTGGAACATTGCACAAGACAAGCAACAGATTTCAAAGTTTAAGAATCTACAGTTTATCAGTCATTATCTTAAGAAGCAAAATCTTAATATGTTTGGTGAATTATGAATGCAAATAAAAAAATGTGTCAACTCCAATTATTGACAATAGTATTGACCAAACAAATATCTGAAATAATTGACTATTATAACAGAAATAAAGACAGTGTCAATTATACAGATCAGATGCTCAGAAATTACACTGCTAACTGTCCCAACTAGATGATGGCCTGTTGCCATATGGTCCAATATTCTAGATATGGCATTGCTGAATGCATGGATCATATTCAAAACAGTACATAAATCAAAAGTCACATAAAAAGTATCAATTAAATTTAATTGAACAGTTAATTTCTAAACAGTATGTTCAAACAGAACATGTGCTCCAGGTTTTGATGTAACAGCCTATGTGATGAAAATGTCATAGAAATGGTTGTAAGAATATGACCAAAATGGTGTGTCTGAAATACAAATGGCCATCATGTAGTAAAAGTTAAGTTCAACAACAAGTGTTATTATCAACTTATAGTAAATGTGCCTAGTTTGTTTCCATCAAGTCCAAACTGGTTTATAAGTATTATTGAAATCATCATTATCATGTTATTTAGATGTTTTATTATAATAATAAACTTCTGAACTTATATTAAAATCTATTTTTTATATTGAACAGAAAAACAATATCTCTATTATAATAAAGATATAAAATTTCCTGTACTTCTAGTGTTAACATCCCTATTTTAATTTTCATCATAATATTCATAGAAATATTGCAGATATTGTAAATCTAATTGTTTTCTATCAATAAATGTACTATCTGTGGTTTCCCTATCAAAATGTGTTTAATATGCACACTATTTCTAAAAAAGGAAAAAGGTAATATGTTATTCAAAAAATAAAGTTCAAAATGCTATGTTAAAATCATGAAGTGCTTGTGGCCCTTAAATGGGCTATTTCTATGTTCTCATAATAAGTGTTAGGAACACATTGGAGCTAGTTTTAGTTCCAGGTTTATCAATAACAGCTTCTACACCTCCTTTTTTCATAGTTGTTCTGATATAACCAACAGTACTAAGGGGGGTCTTCATTTCAACTTATTGTTAAGACATGTTTATTTCTACAAAGATCTTTGGAACAGTGTCAGTAGAAAAAATGGAGGCTTCACATTTTTCTATACTAAGTTGCATGAGCCAAGCTTTGCGCCATTAGTGTATGAATTTTTAAAGACTATCTCAGGTACACCAAGCAATCTCATTAGCAAATAGACTGATTATCATGGCTTTTCCCAGTTGTTCCACCACATCATTGATTTAAATCAAGCAAAGCATCACAGGACAGCTCCCTGTTGAAATTTCTTAGTTTTTTCTCTTTGACATTCATATTCCACCCCAGGTCTTACAATTAGATAGCTAGGTTTGAATCCATCTTATAGTTGTGGAGTTAACACCAAGTTTGAATGCTTTGTTGATGAGTCTGTTGTGCTTAATTTTGTCATAGACCTTGGCATATTCTAGAAGAATGAGAATGATTATTTTCTTTTCTGAAAAGCATCATGAATGTTCTCTGTTTGTTTGAGGATTTTGTCCTCTACCAATCAGTTGCTATGGGATCCTAATTGGAATTTATTTCTCTTATTTTTCTATCAAGCAGTTACTACAGCCATTTATTTAACACACTCAAAAACCTTGAATGTCTATCATGAAGTAAGACAGAAGAGATAGTAAAAAGAAACCTTTTTGTTGGTTTCATTTTTTGGGGAGTGGAATACTGGCCCCTCCATGCCAGTTCTGATAGACATTATCTTCAAATGATTTGTCAATTATTGTATTGAGGATAGTAATTGCAGCAGTTTCAGTTGTATTCTTTCTGGACTTGCAGTTTTTTCTCATCCATATCCTTCATGGCCAATTTAGCTTGAACAGTGAGATTGATTTCCTAATGTTCATTAACTGGTCAGTGTTGTTCTCTCAACCATTGGTTACTTTTCTCTTAATTTGTCTCTTCTCCTTGGTATGTTGTATCTTCTGACTGCTGCACCTTCCATGCTTATGCTTGATACTCTGGATATTGTATTTTCTGAATAGTGCTTGGGAATGGTGTTTGCTATGCACCCAGTTGTAATCCTAGCAGAAGCTCAGATAGCTGCATTGGTGTCATTGATGTAAGTGCATACTCTGTAGAAGGCTATTGGTCCAGTGTAGAACTTGTGCTATTCATACTATTAAGTATATTATTCTATAGTTGAGAATGGAACATTTTATATTGCCTATACAATGCAATGCCAAATAGTGTATTTTTAGTGGTAGACACACATAATCAATATAGTTTTGTTTTATTCTGTCAAAATTATTTCCTTATTATAGAATGTCCAGACCTCCCAATCTCTCAACCATTGACAATGAGAAAAAGTACAAACTGGTAGTTGTGGGTGATGGTTTTGTAGGAAAGTCTGCACTATCTATTCAGGTAGGTATGAGAAATAGTTATAAAAATATGCCGTGATTTTCATCCTATGTTGTGTTTATTGTGCAATGCTATTGCAGATTAAGCTGTGTTTAGTTATTTATTTTGACATGTGTTGTTTTCTATTCCAGTTTTTTCAAAGAACATTTGTGGAAGACCATGATCCAACTATTGAAGATTCCTACATTCAACGACGAGATATTGATGGAGAATTGTGCCTCCTAGATGGTAAGTTGTATCTGTCTAGAATGAATTAGCAAAATCACATTTATGGAATCTTTGAACTGCAATGGGAACTGTGGTTCATAGATGTTGGTCTAAATAGTTTTTGTGTAATATTATGAAATTTTCAGAACAATGATAATTATCTAAACTACACTGGTTTGCATAACAAATAGATCATTTGAATTTCTCAGTAATTTTTAGTAATCTGGATTATATTTTTAGCTGATTACTGTACTCAAATAACGTACCATTGGCTGGCTAAGGTTCAAATTTTGGCATTTAGGCTTTAATTTAACCATTTGAGCTAAAACTTTTGTCTAAAAATGTGTTGCAAATTGTATAAGTAGACAATCGTGTAAGTAAAGTATTCCATTCTTTTAAAAACCAGTGTTTATGAAAATGTTTTGTTACTCAGATATTTAGATTATTATTCTAATTTGTGAATGAAAGACAAATTCGCTGGAGTATGGTTGGTCATTCTTAATTTCCCTTGAGAATTACATATGGCGGATTCTATTGTATCTTGCACACTATTTGTGTCACCTGATGATCGATATTATATTTAATGATTCTAGTCAACGACTTGCTCGCCAACATTTTATTAATTTGAAATGTGCTTCTTAGAGCATCGTAGTTTTCCATATCTCTATTGAGAAGTTGATAACCTAAACAAAATTTAAATAGGTATAATAAAACTAACTTTTGTAATTTTAGGAGCATCTTTTGTTTGAAATGCTTGCATTCACATATGTGTCAGTAAACTATAACTGAAGGAATGTTAAATAATTTCTACGAGTACATAAACTCATTTTTCTATCAAGTTTAAGCTCCTCCTTTCCTCGCGAGTGTGGTCACTGAAGATACTAATGTCGAGAGGAGAGTTTCATAAAAAAGAAATTGATTTCGTGCGAGTTTTATGAAAGAACTAATATTGTTGACTTTGTATAAAACGTTTATACATATATATATAACTACTGATAATAAAATAATAATAGAAAAGCTTAATCGACTACTGAATAATCTTCAAGTTTATAATTATTGAGTTGAATTTCTTTGAAAATGTTAAAATCTCTGGATGCTAATTGGATTTTAATTTTAATTGAAAAATGGTTATTTATTCTATTGTTCTTGATGTGATTAAAGAAACAAAATATGATTCGTTTATAAAGCTCGTTTAGGTTTACATATTAGCTAGTATGTTATTAGTTTTTTGATCGAAAACGTTCATTCTGCAAAATCGTTTAAAACTAAAATATCCATCGAACAAATATCACTAAAACAAATAAATAAAAATAGAATCAATCAAGCCAGAGGTACTTATTAATAAAATAATACAAATAGATAATTCCAGTGTTTATTTAGCCTTTTTACATTTTGAATAATAACTAGATTGTGGGAAGAGTGACGGTTGTGCACACATAAAACTGGTTAAAACTCACGGCTGAGGGTCCTAAGTCCCGCACCATATTTTTTGTTATTGTTTTGTATTTTAATAGCATTTTTCATTTCTAACTGGGCTGTTTCATGGATATTGATTTCGGATAAACTAGATAGTACTTCATCAAGCTTATAATGTTTCAACTTGGGTGCCTGACTATGCAGCCAATGATGTATCATGCCGACTTGCTTTTGCCTTTCTAGTATTGGACACAGCCGGTCAGAACGAATATGGCGCCATGAGGGAGCAGTACATGCGCAAAGGAGACGGATTTATGATCGTTTATTCAGTCATTGATCAGGGCAGTTTTGAGCATGTCCGCCGCTTCCATACTCAGATCCTGAGGGTGAAGGACAAGGATCTCTACCCAATGACCCTGGTGGCCAACAAAGTGGATCTGGTCAGCCAACGGAAGGTCACTGAAGAAGAGGGACGCAATCTTGCATCTGAACTTCATGTTAGTTTCTATTTTGTAATTGCCCCGTATTTTTTGTAATGTTCATTTTGGAACATGTGGCTTCTTAGCAGTACAGATTTGAGTTTTCTTTTCAAAAAAAGTTTTGTGAAATTTTTCGATAAATATATTCTTATCTTTATTACCAAACTGAACAAGACGTGTAGAATAGTTGTTCCTCTTTCACCAAAACAATGGGCCGCGTTCACAACAGCTAGGAAATTGCTAATGACAATTTCTTTTGTTAAAAGTATACAGTAAAACCCGTTTATTTTGCATACCTCTTGGCTACAATAAATCATGCCTGTTAAGCGGGTCTACGATTAAGCGTTTTTGGGGACAGATTCAAATTAAAGCCAAGCCTACAATATTTCTGTGTTTATCGAAGTAACACATATTCATTTAGCGCTGGGGCTAAGATTAGTGAACAGACAGACAATCACAGTAGGCAATCAGAACGCGTAGGTATGATGTATTTGCGTATACATTATATAGTTTATCAAAGTATGACAATCAAATAGAGCGTTATGTTGCATATAGAATAAGAGAGTACTCAATAAATTCAGTTTTCAATAATAATTAAATATGCGTATTATCCGTGTTTTTCTGTGTGTTTATTGTTGAAATGGGATTGTAAAATATGTACAGATTAAGCAATATGCGTGTTTTTACTACATAAAGATAGGCAAAATTTTGGGACTTTGAAAATATGCGTGTTAAGTGGGTTCCACTGTATTATGTATTTGAAAACGTTTCTATTGAACACCTGTACAGCACCTGCCAAACATTTAGTAATTGCTGAATTATTATCCATAGACTTTAGAATTTTCTATTATAAGCTGTTTATTTTATTGTTTTCTGGAATCATAGTTTATAATAGAGATTTGTTGATAAACAGATATGAATAAAATTTGCAAAGCAATCCTTTCCTGCCTGTTTGATGAATAGAGAATTTAAAATCGAATAGGAGGGCTATTTTGATATTGACCGGATGTTAGACTATGAATTTAATCTTCTTTTTTGATAATTAAAATAATTGAATATGGTTTTTTGTCTGTTGCCAGTAAGTTTGTATGTTGGCATCATCTTGGAATTATATACATTCCTATTTTCTTTAGTGTTTGACTGTACAAATTTAAATTTTACGGGACTATCGGTTTCTTATCATTAGTTAGTTTTCGGTTTGGAACTTTATTTTTATTTGGACCCTAGTCAATTTTTTAAATTGTTGTTTCATTAAAATTTTGTCAAAAGAAACATCCGCCTACCGCATTACGTTATGGTTGTTTTTTGTTTTGTTTTAATTTTGTGTTTTTAGGTACATATTATCTGAAAATGGAAAAATAATATGTTCTTCCTCAGAGGATTTGCTAGTTGCATTTTTCTATTTTAAGAGAAAGGAAATTGGGGAGTGGGAGTGGCTGATGACGTTTCGTTGCGTAGGAATACATGCACTTGTGATAATAGTTGTACATAGTTGTGATATGAAAACTCGACTTAACTGTATTATAATAATGTATGGCTCCAATGTTGGTGTGCTAGCCAAGTGTTTCTCGTTATTAGTGGATAACCAAGTCTCTCCAGATGTAGACACTAGCCGTAGATATTTTACCGACTTTCTTTCCTAAATTCTGACTATTTCTTGGACTCTAAGCCGATTTGATTAAAAAATTTGTGGCCATGACATGATTAAGCATATAATCAAAAACACATCTACATGTACTTGTAGGTTGCAGCTTCTATAATACAACATTAATTTTATACTTCTCAATTTTTGCCTCGTGCCTACAGTGATTTCACTTTGTCAATGAAATTCTGTTAGTTGTTAATTAATGTAGTTGATCTAGTTAGGGTTTGATCTTGTGTTCTTTTTTTACTTTGTTGGATCTCGATGGTCGTGTAGGCGTATTTCTATTGTTCGCTAGTAAGTTGGTAGAGCTGCTCAGTTATTATTGTGACATAGGCGCTTAATATTCACTGTAGAATCCAAATTTTGTAGTGTTTGTTTAGTTGTAAAATTTATGATCTACACTTTATGGTTGTGGTTGCGTAAGTGTATCTATTTTCATGGAGTTGGGTGTTAAAGTAATGCCTACTTGGTATGTCTGTTGTACTTTACCTACTTACCAAATTTACATTGATTGATAAACTTGTGTGTGGGGGTGGTGGTATACTTGCTAGGTTTTGTGTTTTTTCTGACACTTTCAGCGAAATATTTTGTAGAGTCCGTTTTATCGCCCCTCCCCCTTTTAACTGGGCATTGGCGGCTCTCAGTATTATTTGAAAGAAACTATCTGAATTTATTTCTATTCTAAGGAAGAGTAGCATTTAAGGCAATAGCTTAAGTCTTCCTTGAAAAATGAAGGGCCTTATGTAGTATTGTTGATAATGGGTTATTTACTTTTGCTATTAGAAAACAAATTAGTTTTCTTCGTTCAGATTCATATCGTTTCTTTAGCATCCGGTAGTGATTAAAATAGATTAAGTGGCTTAGAAGCTATGATATATTTTTAGTTAAATCTGTTAAGATTTTGTTTTTCAGGTATTTCTTTATAGTCTAAACATTAATCGAATTTAGCACCCACATTATTTGTTGAATGGGAATTAAAAATTCACTGTCAGATTTGGTGTGTTGCTAAGACTACCGATATTGCGTAGCAACAACAACATTTTACAAATTAATCATACATGTTAGCTATGATTTTATATGAATTTGTCCACGTAAAACCTAGACTACGTTTCCATTATGAACGTTAGGTTAATCAACTTTTTGCGTAGCAACTATTGCTATGGACATCAACAAAGAAAGTATTATTAATTTAACTTACTTACATCCCTTGATCTTTTGGGAATTCGACCACATGAGACCTTGGTCACTATATATGTACTTTTGTTTAAGCATAGCAACGAATTTATATACATTCATTTCAAAAAGAGTAATTATTGAAAGAAATCAAAGTTGTCAACAAGTTAGCTCAAACTCTGAAACAAATAAAATCTAAAAATGTCATAGTATTTACACTATCCAGTGAGAGTTAATATCCAAATATGATTTCATTTATTTTTTGGAGTCTTGTTTAACTCAATATATACATTAAGAAGTTTTTTATATTGATGCACCGTTTGTTGATAAAATGAAAATTCACATAATTTTTCCATGCTAAAGTACTTACTAGATATTCTACTAGTGCAAGCGAAGTATTTTATTTATTTAAGTAATTTTGTTTATAATTTGCATAGTAATCTCTATCCATAATCCGCCTGTTTGGTATACAACATCTATTCCATGCTCAGCCATATTGTGTTTTGACAAATTGATTAGTTGTGTGTGTGTGTGTGTGCGCGTATTGGTATTGCATACATTGCGAAATTGATCACTATTTTGTCTATGATGCATGGTCAAATCACCACTTTATTGATCCAAATGATGAAATTGATATCTCTAAATTAGAGGATTATAGAATTACGAAGCGCATGCTTGTCACTATGTGGATGCATTGCGCAGAGTGACGACTTGGTTGGCTAAATGTTAGTTGCTTTTTAAAATTTCATTTTTCTTATTGTTTTAAATTATTGTAATCACATATTATGCAGAATTGTTGATTTCATGAAATTCCGAAGTTTGATATCATCTCTGTTGGTGGTTAGACATTCTGTGTGTTTGTGTCTGCGTGTAATGGTATTGAGGCCAGATTTTTAAACCGATTTTAGATATTAAAATCTTAGATCAACCCTTATATTATAGGGCAAGTGCTTACGGGCTTACTTTATAAAATACTTCATACTTTTATTAATAAATAGCAAAAAAAAACATAACTTATGCAGCATTTGGTAGAGTTCAATCTGTTTACGCCAAATGAAAATACGTGGCCAGATTGTACCGAGCAAAACAAAATTCACAAGCGATTATATGCGATTGGCATAGGAGAATGACTAATATGGAAATATTGTTCAGTGGCCATAGTGCACCTAGCCATTATAAATGCTATCTATGCACAAATGCATTGGGCCTCTGTGAAATATTCAACACTAATGACATTTACCAAGAAATAGAAATTTACATGATGTATTACTTTTGGTTCATTATACATAGTTATAAAATAAATTTTGTTTCGTCCGGCAAAACCATATTAAAGCACTAGACACCTCACCAACTATTGATAAATTTAATAACCTTAAAGAAATATCTTTATAAAGGGGGCTCTTGATTTAGTATTGCAAGCGAAGCTGACATGTGCATCTACTATAGTTAAAGCATCGAAATTATATCTTTGTGTAGACTCTAAAATTTGATTTGTGATTTATATTTGTTCTGGGGAACATTATAATATGGCGGGTCCTATTTATATATTATGTTCAAGATTGTGGTTCATTTTATGTTTATAATTATACATATTTTTTACTTTGTAACAGATGTCTTACATAGAGACTAGTGCAAAGAGTAACACCAACGTTGACGCTGCCTTCATTGGATTAGTTCAACTTATCAAGTGAGTAATAATTGACAACAACTTATACACGAAATTATATTGACAGCTGATTATTTTGCAATGTAGAATTGATTCATCGACCTAATTTTCTACATGTCTTTAGGTTGTTAATCCTAAAACTCATGTCCAAGACCTGTCTTTTCCGAAACTGTAGGATATCCAAATAAATTCGATGCAAACTGATTTTTTTAGCACTGCATTACACATTTGATGTTCTTTAATTATTGACCTGGAATTTATTCTATTCTACGGATTTGTTTGAAAAGGGACGACTTTTTTGTTTTTTCAATTTTAATGACTTTACATAAAGGATGCTCTCATGAATGACCCTTCTTTTAATAGATAGATGAGTCGTGTTCGAATTTGATAGGGTAACCGCAGCGCGAATTTGGTACAACACTCAGAAAGTGTCTGATTTAGCGAGGCTGGATTGACTGTTTTTTATTGTGCAAAATATGGATTGTTTTGCCAAAAGTTATTTATATCTATCAACACCTTTAAGGGTTTTCCATAATTTGCATCTAATTTTAGTAGGGTTTTTGACCTGACCCAGGCTTGAAAAATGTTTTCGACGGCAAAATAATAGTCATTGAATGGTCAATGAAAAATACTTGATTTTTTGGTTGATGTTCTTTACTGTATTTTAATTTACGATTTTGTTTTGTTTAGATCGGAACCTGCACCTAAACCCGAAGCTAAGCCCCATGCCTCCCGAAGGAAAAGATGTACGCTGTTGTGAAGTTAGACTCTCATTCTTTTCAATATCATATTTTGCACCATCTTAATTTGTTGCTATCTCGGTGTAGTGATGAACTTCAAGTAAGAGTACTTGCTATTTGCCCAGTGTATCTCCATAAGTTTCTCTTACCTTAGATCTGTAAAAGGACTTTTATCTCTCTCAGCCATTTGTATATAGCACATACCTTTTTGACCAAATCTCAACAATGAATTTTGTCTGTATATAAATATTAATTTTTATATGTTATATTAGAATTAAAATATGGATATTGCTAGGCAACATCATTTCCCCAAATGAAATTACTATATTTTTTGTTTGGTACTTTTAATTAATGATAATTTGTCCAAAAGTATCAGCAAGCAGGCAACTACAACTTATATCACACATCTGCAAGTATTTTTGGTTTGGTTTGCATATTTGACGTTTTAGTCCAACGGCTTGCTGACCAGAAAATCGCCTGTAATTTTATTAAATCGCTTTATGAAATGCGTACTTTTCTCTATTTAATATCAACTTTACTCCATAAAATATGCCTGAAGTGCATACGGAAATGTTTTTGGATCAAAGTATAATATTAATAATTCTATTGTAAAATGTTGTAACTGTTAACAACTCTTCTAAAAATATAGTTGCCAAATTTAGTAACATTTATGTAATGCACGCAAAACAAATAGAACCTATTTAATTTACAATGCTGGATTTCTTTGTTTCTATATTTAGTAACATTGAGGCGCACGCTATAGCTACATAAGTGTGGAATAAATTCTATAGTGTCTGCAAGTTTAGTCGAGTTTAAGAATATAATCTTGAAATTTAAAGTAAAACTTAAACATATTGCTATGTATGTATATGAAGCCATAAGATACCTGAACAATACATTCTAAGTTGGTGGTAGGTAGTTGTGATAAGGTTTTTAAAACCTGTTCACTTTTCTCTGATACACTCAAGGAGGGCCCTATTACTTAATTTAATTGTCACGTGGTCTCTCTATCTTACTTACTCTGCTTTGTAGAGATAATGTCATAGAAATAGATATACAGGTACTTTATATCTATTTCTAAGGGAAATGTACTGTAAATATTATGGTACTTCTCGATTATGAATGGCCATATTATGTACCTGTACCATATTTATACCTGTTTTGTTAGCTATTGGTGATATTTATGAAAATGAACTATATAAGTATTTAACGTTTCCCGGACTATTGTAAACTATTAATAATATGTTTATTTGACCAATTACATCGTAACTATACTCAGATGATAATCTTTCCATGTACATATAAGGTTTGTTTATGGTTTGTTTATTTGTTTACATAATATCAAATTTCTATTGTGTTTTTATTTCTCCAGTTGTACAAATTAATTGATCACTGTGTAAGAAAGGGGTGCATTTCTCTCATTTGAAGAAACCTTATTTTTAGCTTAGCATTCTTGTATTGTATATATATTCTTTGGTGTTTCTACTTTTCCTACTAAAGAAACTGACTGGTATTACTCATTCATTATTTTATTGTTTCATGCATGGATCTATTGGCAGGTATATGTTTCCAATATTTGTGTACGTATAAAAGATTCTTTTGTTTGGTATTCTTATGCTAAATGCATTATTATATCTGTGTATTGGGATTTCTTAATCAAGATAGTTCAAGAATTTTAACCTCGCTAGGACAAATAAATAAGACGATACAGTAATTTCACAGTAAGTTTTTTAGAATTACAAAATTTGATGTTGCCTTTTCTTGAGATAGACTTTTCTGTGCTACTTAACTTCAGCGTTCCATCTCTCCATTTGATATTGTTGCTCTTTGCCGTGAACAACTTTGTTGGTGTCTATTTTTTGCAAAGCCCACATACAGTAACAATGTCAATTGTTCTGTGTCTTCATCGTATTTCCAACTTCCATAGTAATATATGTTACCCTTTCCTTGGTACTTGGTAGGCTCTCTTTCTCCCGCGTTTTGAAACATGTTCCATTTTTCTATAGTAATGTTGCTTGTTCTTCATTCTCTATTCCATTTTACAATTTTTTTCGAGAACAATTTTAATGACTTCAATCACTATAGTGTGTATAAGGCTGATTTATTTACGAATGAATTATATTATCCAATTAGACCTCGTTATTAGCCTATTAAAATGGTAAACAGTTTATTTATGCACTACTCGATTGAGAAATCCTATATTATTTATTTGTTTTCACGTGGTTTTGCATGCATATAATATTTGTTGATTTATTTACTGACTGGTTCATGCGTATATTACAACAACGTGATCAATATTTGATTGTATCTATTTTTATTAACCATTTTTTGTTTTCTTACCTAATTTTCTTTATTGTGTAGTTATTTCAATATTTAGACAGGCAATTTAACAAAATTTAAGTATACCTTTACAATTACCAATTATCTACTAATTTTAACTAAGCCTTATTATGTACAATAGAATCTTTATTTCATTACTTTTATCATTAAACTGAATGGTGTTATTAGATCTTAATCATGACCTGAATAGGGGTCCATGTTTTTATTTTTCCCCAATAGCCTTTCGGTGCAAACGTAACAAACTGAAATATCGTATTCGTTATCCACCATTCTTGGTCAAAGTGTGATATTGTCCCCAAACACATCTCATAATGGGATATCATATTTTGACTGGAACTATGGCTATGTCTTTAAAATTCCTAGTTCATTTTTCATAATTTTTAGTTTTCCTTGTGAACTATTCAGCCACAGGGGGGGGGGACAAGTACTTTATATTTTAAGCATCGACTATAGGAATTGATATACTTTTTAACAAAAAAAACTAAAGAAAATTGTATATAATATTATTTGTATTGAATGTTTTTGTACGTGAAAATTTAATGGGAATTTATTAGTTTGTACGACTATTACCTACACGCTTGTGATGTTGATCAATTTTCTTCTTTTTTTATTTCTGTGATTTTTTTTAATACATATATTTAGTTACCAAATTATGTATATCTACTCATAGATCTTCATAATAAAATCTGTACATGTATTCCTGTATTTTTTGTTCTATGCAGCACTTTCCTTGTTTTGTGTTTCTGATCAAATTTAAATCTCTTTCTCTCTCTCTACTGAATCTGGTCTGGACTTTTGTATCGATGGAAATTTTATCTCTTAAACGAAAATGACAATAAAATTTGGATATTGCAATTATTTAAATCAGTACAAAATGATTTTATCAAACTTAACAGACCTCCATGGTGTTATGTAAATATCTTGGGATATCATTTCTATTATCAATACTAATTTACAATTTTCTCTATTGGTAAAGCCTTTTTGTTACTTTATTTGATAATTATAATTGTTTACTTTATCAAGTACATAACTTTTGTGGTAGTAGTATACACTTTTATGTGCGTTATACTTTACTGTCTATATTTTATTTAATAATGCATAATGTAATAATTATATAGGCACAGGTGTTGAGTACCGCATCCAAAAATGTGACTTCTAACATATACAGACTTGCCAGCCGTCCGCATTTCCCGATTTCGATGAAAAGGATTTTATTTTTAGATATATTTTGAATCATGATGCCTGCATGTACCTGAAATACAACTTTAAAAGAATCATTAGAATGAATACAATTAAAGGTATAAATTAGGAAATAAATGAAAGCATTTGACCCACCTTATGAAGAATACAAATGCGAATATATGAGCAGTTGGAATTTTAAAATCTATCTGACTATTTATGGATTATGTGACTGTAGATGACACAACACTGGTAAATGCATATGAATTATGGATATGACTTTTATCTATCGCTAAAGCAATTATGATTCTAATAGATTAAAAGATGAATTACAAAATGTTTAATAATTTAGATTTAAAAAAATAATGTCAGCTGGGAATAATTAATAAGAATAAATTGACCCCGAGGAAAACATACATTGTTCCTATATAAAACCATTAGTTTTGAATCAAAAAATGTAGTAGGTGATAGTTAACCTAAAATTAAACTATTTTTAAGGTTTGTGAAAGTGAACATTCTAAACTTTCATGTAACTGAAACCAAATTAAAAATGTTCACTGTTAACGACGTGAGTGGACTTCTAATATTGCTGAATTTTAAGATTCAGACATTAAAAATCCATATTCACAAACACGTTTTTCTAACACACACAAACACTAGTCAGATATACATCGGTAGCGAACTCTCTGATTAATCGTGTTTGAAACTATTAATTTTTTTACTGTCTGAATATTTAAATTTAACTATGTTTGAAGTGCATTCACGTCGTTAATAAAATAACACTTTTTAGTTTAGTTTTCATTACATGAAAGTAGTTTAGGGTGTTCTCGTTCACAATCTTATAAAATATTTTATTTTTATTTATTGTAATATTTTTTTAGAGGTTCATTTATTATTTCAAATAGAAATGTACGATCAGATAGAAGATCTTATACGTGATAACAAAGGAAACTGATAATTTAATTCTAATGGCAGACAGGAATGCAGTCGTTGGAGAAGGGCGAGACGATAAAGAAATCGGAGCCTTTGGACTGGGTACAAGAAACAATATCAATTTGTATTGACAAATACAATCTTCCAACAAGATAAGAGAAGGCGCAACATATAGAAGATCCATGGAGACATTTCTCGATATCAAATTGACTACATCATAAACCAGCAAAGATACCCATATAGCGTAAAAAAGCAAGCAGTTGTTCTGGAGCTGACATCAACACTAATCACAACTTAATAATCATAAAAACTATTTGAAATTCAAGAAATAAAACCGAGAAAACGACTGAAGAAATTGGAATATTGAAAATTTAAATAACAGCATTATCGGTGAACAATTTAACACTTAAGTTGACGAACACCTGACAACAAGAAGACAAGATAACCTATATGTGAATGAAATCTTTACTGCAGCAAACATACAAATTTTAAAAAATAATAAATTAAAATCTATCAAACCTTCGACAGTACTAACATCATAGAAAAGAATACAATCTAACCAAAAGATGTGTAAAATATATGGTTTCAACATCAAAACAAAACTACGTAATCATGTACATCTTGTACTATACCCAAGCTGAATAATGATACAATGGTCAGTTAATTTTGGTGATTGAAAGTTCATCAGAAAATCAAAAATACATAAAATAGTCAAGTCAGAAATTTAAAAAATATAAAGAAATGCAGATGCAAAACAATAACAATTGGGATACACCAGTCAAACAAACGATATTAGAAATAGCCAAAAAACATTGGCTACCAAAAGAAGATACACCCATAAAAACCATGAATTAACAGATATGATGATTGCTAAAATTGCTGGACGTAGACAATGAAAGAACATCAATAATAAGAATGAACGGGAACAAATACAGAAGACTAAATAATGTACTGAGAAGAGAAACATGCGACAATTGGTGGCGAAAAACATACCGGGTCATTCATGACATCAAAATTAAAGGAAGAACGGATTTGTATATTAAAATCAAGGAATGTACAGAATACAAAATGCCCTGACAAGGTTGAAAGGTTACTCACAAATGAAACTGAAATTAGAAATCGATGGAAAGAATACAACAAGAGAGAAAACATACAAAGAAGAATTACAATTAGAAAATGAACAAGTAAATAATGAATCCAAAGGCCCATTAATCTCCACAGTGAAATAGAAGAAGCCATCCAACAAATGAAAAATAGTAAAAGCGGATGACATACCATCAGAATTACTAAAGGCACTCGGACCAACTGCATTACAACGCTTACCGAAATTTGCAGTGATATATACACTAAAGTGCATAGGCTTTGTCCAGTTAAGAAATATTTTTATCAATTTAAAATAAGTTAAACAATTTGTATTCATATGATTTATTCACTATCATATCATTTACAAAGGAAGCAGGTATATGCACTCTCAGTATCAATACTTCGTATGGCCTCCATTGGCCTCAATGTCTGCTCCAATGCGTCGACTCATGCTCCCACCCAACCAAATTATTGATTACTGGCTGTGGTATTTGTTCCCACTCCTGTAGCAAATAGTTAGCTAGCTGTTGCAAATTTTGGGGATTTCGTTGCTGAACGCTTTGTCCAAGATGATCCCATAGGTGCTCTATAGGATTTAGATCAGGGAGGGAATCTGGAGGGCCATGGAATAACAGGGACACCACGGTTCCTTAGAAATTCTTGAACTCAATAGGAATTCTGAGCTGGGGCATTATCCTGCTGAAGCGTCCAGGGGAGTTGAGGATTTTCTTCATCTATGAAACGTGTAAGGATGTCAACTTAAGTTCCTCCATTGCCATCATGCCAAATGGCTCCCCAGACATGCACGGAACCACCACCAGCCTTGGATTTGTGCTTGATTAAATCATCCCTCCAACGTTCACCGCGCTGCCTCCAAACAAGTTGTCTTCCATCATTGGCAAACAAGCGGAATCTTGATTCGTCTGACAAAACAATCTTCTGGAATCTTTGAGGCTGCCAGATCACTCTGTTTTGACACCATTGAAAGCGTGCAACTCGATTAGCT
>JAUYWI010056589.1:0-16738 GCA_034780595.1 Parotoplana pacifica
CGGTCTCGTAGTGGCTTTCCTGGTGAATAAAAATTAATTAATTTGATTATTTACAGTTGTGGGAACACTTTCTACTTGATAATGGAAATTATATTTCATGAAGGGATGTAGTAACATCACTGACGACTGATACAGTCGTATGACATTAGTTAGTTAGAAGCTCATACATGATGATATAGACTGCCAAAGAAGTGAGAATTGTTTAGTGGCTAAAATTATAATAAATTTTGTCTTTTGAGGATAGTAATGTATAAATTTTACGGGTGTCATGCTGAATTATGTTCCTAATCAAAAATAAGATGTCTTGAATCCTTTTGTAGATGCATTTCGAATCTGAAGTCAGTTTCATAAAATATGTATCCAGCCATTATCTGGTAAACTTGGATTGTTGACATAATTTTCAAGACAGTTTTTTTATGTAGAATTGGTCTTAAGGCTTATTTCCACGGGGCGGCGCGGCAAAAGGCGGCATGAAGTCAATTTCCAAGCAAACGCGGCGCGGCATGAATGAAAATAAAAATTATTACAATATTTAGACATGAAAACTTATGTAAATCAATTCTGAGGCATCGCAATATATTTCAATTCTATTTTGCCGCTTTTGATGGAAACTGTCAGAATGAAACTTATACTGTTCAAACTTTTCGCCTCGCTATGCCTTGCCATGCCGCTTCTGGTGAAAATAGGCCTTTATAGGACAAACATTGCTAGTTATTCTTCTTGAAATCCGTATCCAATGAAAATGTATTGATTTTACTTTGTGAAATTGAACCGAATGGTAGAGTGTGTAGTTTATAAGGGGCACATATTATTCGTAAATTATTTTTCTAAATTCTCCATTATATAGGCTACTATGTTGAAGAAGGCCAAAAAGATGAAGAGACGCAATACCGAACCGAATGTGATTCCTCCTGTCCCATCAGGTGGTGCTAGTGGTGGTAGCAGAACAATTTCCAGCCACGCTAGTGGCTCTTCCACAACGCGTCAGATATCGGTCAATCCAAGCAGCCCCACGCCCGGATATCAGCAGCAGCTTTCGGGCGGATCGCATACTCCCCTCGGCTACCGTTCGTCGAATGAAGACTCGCCATCTGATTTCTGAATTGGTAGGACCGGAATTAGCATGTTTATTATTCACAAAGAGTTGAATGAACCAGCTGTATAATACGGGACCTATGTACTAACTTTATCAATAGTCTTTAGTACCTAATAGAATATTTTTATTAGATATTATCTTATGGTGAAGTTTAATCAGCATAATATTAATGAATCGATCAGTTGCTATCTTTCTGCATAAAAAAATATTTTTAACAGGAAAATTTAACCCATTGTTAGCCTTGAGTCGTTTCGTTCATCGTCGCCCCATCTGCCGTAGAATGTGATGCTATTCATAGACCGACTTAGATTAAATTTGGCTCATAAGTACCATAAAAGATTCATTGACAGAAGTTTTTTTTAAGTTTCAAGAATTACATTAATCTTTCAGTAGGTACAGAGAAGCAAACATCATAATTTTTTATGAATAGTTTATTGACTCAAAAATCTATTTTTAAAAGTCGTATAATATATCTGCTTTTTATAAAATGTTTATTTTGTCCATCTTTTACCAGATTCCACAAAACTAAAAGCATTTTACAATTAAAAGATTATCTAAAAAAACGTTTGCATAGCTGATGCTAAGTTTCAACTAAAATTGACATTGTTCTGGAAGCTTGGGATCCGATCCTCTCGCTCGGTCAACGAAGGACTAAACATGGTGGTAACTTATTGGATATTATAGAATTTATTCAGAGTTTGATCAGTGTCGTAACTTTATCAATTGGGAAACTTTATGATTCCAGTTTAGGCAATGATTAACTTTTATTTCAAAGTTCTAATACAGGGTAAATTAAAATAAAGGCAAAAGTCAACAGTTTTGGAAACATTTATACCATTTGTTTGACCGGTTTCGACTACACACCGAGTCTTTATCAAGAATGACATACAAGCATAATATATGAAACGAAAACGTCATAAAAAACACAATAGTGAATGCACAGTAATATGATTTGATAAATGAAACAAGACTTTAGAATATATTTTAAAAAATATGAACCGTTTTTACTGCAAGATGTATAAAAACAGTAATATCACAAATCTTAAAGGATATGTTCAATATGTCCACCACCACCAGTCAATGACAAGCAACGTTGTGTACATTACAACATGTTTTCTGATCACCCCGTAACCTTATATCTACCGTACTTTTCAAAATAGAAAACAATCGTACACATTCTACTACTGTATAATTAAGTATCTCACACAAATCTTGTGGTTTTACTCGGGACATTTTAAAACAACGGCGCATCACCGCTGAAAACTCGGCATTCTGCGTTGGAAAACGTTTGAATTATTTGAATGACCCACTGAGAGCATTAGCCATTCAAGTTCACGTGGTTTCGGTTTCAATTTCAACAACCGCAACAACAATTAAAAAGCAATCAATCAATCAATACCCAATGTTTCATTTCATTGATAAACATTGGAGTCAGTAGGAATCAAGTTATCTTATGTATAGCCTGATAATTAGACTCAATTATGGTTCGTTGTTTTGATATATCGCGGGTAATACTGAACTATTACATTATTGAATTCTATAATAGACTATTTATTTATTATTACATATTTGTTGAGATGTTTTTATTCTTTCAAGCAGTTTTAATTTATTCATTTAGTGCAATATTATGTACGTATGTGCAATAGATGTTTAATAAATTGATAAATATTAATTATTCTTCATAGTCTACAAAAATTTGTTCGGGACTCTTTGATATTTTCTTCATTATTAAAATTTAATGTAGCATCATTTTGGTTCTATTTGTAAAAAATTTGGATGAATTATTTTTTTAAATGATATAATAATATATTGTAATGTACGTACCATTTAATCTATTATTTACTGCTTTTATATATTTCTGACACTTGTAAACTTTTCACAGTATGATGGGTTCAATGATAATATAATTAAGTGTTCTTTTATTGTGTTCCTTCGATCATCTTTAATATTGTCATAAATTTTTTTTAGCTACTGCTATCCATATTGGACCTTTTTAGAGGAAAAGACGATACAATACATAGGAAATAACGATAAAAATTTAGTCAATATCATTCAAGAATGTATAGACTTCTAATTCTTTTAAAAATCAATACTTTTCAATGAAAATGTTGGAATATATATTATTTTAAAATATTACGGAAAGGTTTATCCAAAGGTTTGAATATAAAATCATTAAGTTAATTTCAGTATATTATATTTGATTCACCTTTCTATGTTCATATCGCTAAATGCATTATAACCAATGTAACCTGGTTGAGACAGCAACACTTTTGGACCTATCTACTAATATAGATAAGAATTTACAATACATCTACATACAGCTGAGACCCAACCAAATTGAAACTGGTCGCTTAGTGTTTTCTTCTCATTGTATTCTACAATGTATTTATCAAAGTTTATTCAATTTGAGAACAGTTATAAAAAAGGTGATAGACGAGTTTTAGGTTTTCTGGATATTGACATTTTCAACTGTGTTAATAGGCTTTTTTAAAAGTAATTCGAAGAAAAAAATTTAAGAAATCAATATCTCAAGTTTTGTTATATTCAGATTTTTATACTTGTAAATATTGTAGGTTGTGCCTAGTTTCAAATTTTGTGATATTATTGCTGAATTGGTAGGCATGTATCTAAAAAATTGTACTATTTAAGAAAAAACGAAAATTTTTAACAACAAGGAGTATTCCCTAAAATCTTTGGCAAATAGGATCAAATACTAATAAATTTAAACTATGTACAATGAGTACTCTATGTATCTTCAGTTGACATCATGGTTTTTATTATTTGCGTAGTTACATTTTACCACTAAATTATGACCAAAAACATTCCAAAATTGTCATCCCATATTAAGTTTTTGTTTTACTGTATTGTTTATTTTTTAAATTAGACTTTTTGGTTTTGTTTCATTCTAGCTGATAGTGCTACTTAAGTGATGGTTTTTCTTCCTTGATGTCATTGCTTTTTAATTCTGATCCAATTAAAATAATTGTTTTATACGTATGCCAAAGGTAGGTAGATGCTATTGATATTTCAGAATAGAGTCAAATCCGAATGATTTCCGAAAAATTCAACAATATGTCGTTTTCATGAAAATGTTTTTCTGAGAACGTTTAATTTGCATTCCACTGACAACCTGATTTAATTTTGTGGTGATTAACCAGAAAATGAATGATCTATCACATAAAGTATACAGTAGTGACTGATAAGATTCAGGCATGTTAAAATTTCTCAAAAAAGGATGACCACTTTTATTGAAAAGGTAAATTTTTATTTGGATAGTTAGCATGAATGTCTTGAAACCTCTGTATGGTATCGATAATAGCTGAACTCCTTTTAGTAATCCAAATTTTAGCGCAATCCGTCTTGCAATATTGGTGACTATATTATATAGAGGTACTTATTTCATTTTGTTCTTTCAAAATCACGAGAAAAGATATTTTTTTCCATGTGAGTTTGATTTCTTGATATTTAGGGTCGCCCTATCAGATAAGTTAATAATTTTTCTTAGTATTTTTATTGGACAATCCATAACAAGTTTTATGTTAGTATACTTCAACTTAAAGTCGGATTAAATACTAACATAGATTTTTTTACATTCATTTGTTTCTAATGAAGATGTGTTTTCTTTTTTATTTAGTGACATTTGGTTTTATTTATTACATTTCTTAGCTGACATTTTGTTTTTCTTGTATGATTCTTATGCAACTACTTTTATATGATATTTATCAATCTTTTAGTGAATCTAATTTATAATTATTATTTACTGTAAATGTTCATGATTTTATTTAATATATTATCCTATCTACTTTGAGTAGTAGAAGATTGTATCCAATATTATTTAATATTTTGACAACAAAGAGGTGTACAGAACTTTTAAATTGTTCAGTTTATTTATTTTTGTTTGTTTATTTATTTATTAAACGCATTATATCTTTGTACAGCTGGGTGAATTTTAATGTTTCGTAAATTGTACAAGGTTAATTTTTAGTAAACAGATATTGGCGGTTGAAGACAACACATCACTATATATTTATAAATTGTTTGTATTGTACAATTACTTTGTATTTATGATTGCTATTTGTTAGAAGTAGCCGCTCGACTTCTGGTATTAAACACTGATATTGATATATATTATGTTTATTTTTGTATACAACTTAATTACAACAACTTATATTACCTATATTTTTGGGTAGAAATAATTCTATTTAATTTATATATTTTCGACACAAATATTATTTATAACGAGACTATACTGTGTTACGTTTATTATGTTAATTATAAATTATATTTTATGTGTTTGTATTCTAAATTATATTTAGTTTTAAAATTGTAATACGTAAATATTAGTAATATATGTTATAAATGTGATTCTCTTTATTTTGTCTTTTTGTCTAGTCCTGTAACCTGATGCACATAGAAATATAAATTCTGTTTATATCTCTATACTCTCTTGAGCGATGCCGAAGTTAAAATTCTATTTCGTGCTTTTTTATGGTACAGTACACGAATCTATAATGTACCTTAACTGTACTTATGTAACTGTCTACGAGTAGGTATGCAACACCACCAATTCTTGCTTGTTAGTAACATTACCTAATTGGGGAATTCCAATTAAGATTACAACTTTTTTTTTAAAACTGTCCTTTATTCATAAAAGTTTGGAATACATTATTGACATTTTTTAATTTGAAGGTGTATCATATACCTTTCTTGTTATTTTTTTTATTGTTGTTTGAAATATTGTCGTTGGCCTAATTACGGATACGATATAATGGCAAAAACCGATATCCAATAATGAAGGTACCCATACAAAGGTGTAATTTCCCTTGTAAGAATAAAACAAAATACCAAAGTGAGTGTTATACAAAGATATGTTTTTATTCTATCCAAATATATAATAAAATGTACAATAAGTCTTATATATAGTGTTGAATTATAGAGAAATATTGTCCACTAACTACCGTGTCATCAGACCGACGTTTTTTAAAGCTAAATAAACAGTAGCTAGTTGTCATCAGGCCGACGTTTGAACAAACTAAAAACTCAAAGATGTTTTAAACGATACATTAGGTGTGGTTCTAACATTGAGATTCAAATCAGCGGCATCAAATTACCCTATAAAGATGGCCTTTACACATTTCTAAGAATATCACCTACAAACAACAAAAATACATTGTTTTGGAATTGCCTAAATCATTTTCATACTTAGAAAATAAATTAAGGTTTAAAGCTTTTTTGGATAACTACTATTTATCTCAGATATATTAAACAGGTGCGATTGCATTTGCTTATATTAGCAAATTTTAAGAACGTTATAATATTAGAGAAAATGAGGGTAAATGCAGCATCAAACGACCAATAAAGCTACATGTTTACTTATCGTGTTTTTATTTAAATGGTAAAATCGGATAAAACAAAAGTTGTTTTTTACTGTTTTATTTTTTCTAAATAACAACTTATCTATTTAAATGTATTCTTCTAACCTCTTGTAAGTAGAAAGAATTAGTGAATTAAAACTTTTTTATTTTTCATGTAGGATAACTGGGTATTATCTATATATTTAAGATATACAAATAGGTGCGATTGCATTTGCTTATACATATGATCAAATTTTATGAAAATTCTGTATATTAGAGAAATTCAAAGTTCCTTGGAGAGGGTAAATGCAGCATCAGAGGACGAATAGTTGTATGGCTACTTATCGTATTATTATTAATCAGATAAAACAAAAGTTTCTTTTTGAAAGTGTAGCTATATTTTATATTGTTTAAATATCAATTTATCTAATAGATATTCTTCTAAGCTATTGTAAGTAGAAAGAATTAAGGAAAACCCTTTATCTGATTAATTTATTTTAGGTGTGTCCAACGGCATTTATTAATAAAATTCAGCTTTTACTTTTTTGTCGTGTTCAATCAAATTTATTGCTTGCTTAAAATTTATTCAAATTGTTAGGAGAAATTTTTTGTTTTCTGTGTAATTCACTTTCCAGAGAAATTTTAATTAAATCTACAACAATGATAAAGTTTCTTTACTTGTTTTTTTAATATAAAATCAACCTACTTCAATTTATTATTATAAAGTTATGTCATGTCACTATCATATGGTCGTTACCAAGAATTTATTTTCTAAAATACAAATAAATAAATAAATGAACTCCCTATTATCATTGATTACCACCTAATTAACACACTTGAAAGAAAATTAACACTTTGAAACATTGAAGGATACTTTGAAAACTTTTTCTCCATCAGCAAATGGAGTTATCTAACATTCGATCCGCATATTATTACCTATTTGAGTTATCAAAACACATTTGGAAGTTAGTTTATCAAAATACTAATACATATTTTGTATCTCTTATGGAGATTTGGCTCATCGTTCCTATGTTAAACTGTAAAATTTTTGAATATTTAAAATGTTTAATAATTAACATAGAAAAAGATATTTTTTCTATGGCTACCATGATTTACAAATAACTATTTATGTGATTTGTATTTAAATTCAAATCACATTCTGGTCATAGATTATAGAAATCTATTTTTATGCATTGAAAAAAACTACGTTCCCTCATTGGAAAAGCACATCTCTATACTTGGATATCTATAAACACTCGATCGCTGCGCTCTCTCGTGTTAATAATTATCCTCGTATAGAAAAGTAATACTTTTCCAATTTCAGGAAAATAGTTACTTAATATATACATCACGTTGAATTAAAAGTAAATTTTGACAAAATAGTACCTTCCACAATAGGTTGGTGTCATTCCCATTAATCTGGAATTTTAATTTCGTTATCATTCTATGGAATAATTTCGAAAGCACATTCAAATCTACTTCTATATCAGACAACACAAAAGTTAAAACACAATTTAAATAAAATACTATTGTGTAGTACAGCAACAAATTGTAAATATTAAAATATGTTTGTAATTTAGTCGTAATTAAAACATGGTACTCAAAAAGTCGTACTAAAACATCCTATATTAAAACGTCGTACTCAAAAAATAGTATTTTAACTATAGAAAAGTCGTGTATATGTAGATATCAAATAGTATATTAAAAAGTTGCAAAATTTTAAATATTTAATTGCCCATGTACAGTTTAGCATTACGTTTCGTAAGATACTTATTGATGTCGTTATTTAATTTTGCATTGCTTTTACATGAATCATCTGCTTGGGCACATCATTTCATGAATAAACCGCATAAATATAGTCATTGGATTTCAAATTACATAATGACTAATCAAACTATAATTCTTTCTCATGTCAATATCTCTTGTCATTTTGCTAAAATTTCTTTATAAAATCGAGCAATCCATACTGATTCTATTCTTGTAGTAGTAATATTTTAATATAATTTTCTTAATGCGTTTTATAATATCCTTACGATTGTTTTATTATACAACTCTTTGAGTATAATTTTTTTTTCAACTTTTTAATATACGACTTTTTGATATGGTTCACACTTTTTCAGTGCAACTTTCATATACGACCTTTTAATATGATTTTTTAATGTTTACCAGTTTTTACTATAATCCATCAAAATTAGCAATGTTTATAACTGTATTTCTCAATTAATCTTACTTCTTTTCATTTCAAGGTCACTCAATTTAGTACCAAAATAGGTTACCAACTAGATTTTCTTTTGGTATTCTCATACGTATTAAGTAAATAAACTATAGTTAATTACAAAATATGAAATCGTGACCTCAAACATTTATGCATTGTAGCTGCAGCTTCATCAAGCTATTTTAATTAGAGAGAAACATTTCTAAAGTGTGTATACCTACATTCCAATCAGATTGGAATGTCTAATAAATGCTGTTTATATGTATATGTATAAGCAGGGTTCACCATTTAGCTTTTTAGATACATTCATTATGTCATAGTGATTTTTTGGATAGAGACTAAAATAAATATTTTTACAATTGAAAGTAATTCTCCTGTAAATTCACTCTTTTCAAAGATCGTTCTTTTTCCATTGTGAACCAATTTTGCTAATTTAAAAAAACATTGAATAGTAGAAATTCTAACCCATATTAGACATACAAATTATTTTTCTCCTAGATATTATATTACTTGAACAAAACTTTCGTTTTTACTTTACTCGAGTAAAGTAAGAACGGAAATTATGATTAAGTAATATGATACTTGCATCGTGTCTAACTTGAAAATCCAAATTACAAACCAGAACTTAATGCATAATACCTAATTTTTGATATCACAAAGGACATTTCCATTTATTTTCGCTGTTCTAATTTGTTTATTAATTTATGATTCTATAATTCTATAGATTATATTTTACAAATCTTTTGCACTGATTTGTCAATTTATTCATTGTCATTTGTATTTCTATTGTGCTGATTTGTTTTTTGATTTATGACTTATTATCAATCTACATATGTATTTAATTTGAATGTATTTTTCAGACTATTTAATTTTGTGTAAACTGAAGAAATAGAAACGCGTTTTTTCACAATTTTATTTTTCTACAGTTCAAAGTTTGGGTTTTTACTACTTATTTATATATACTTCAATATATATTTTGCTGTTTAATTTATTTCGTGGAACATTTTATTTTTAATATTTTTGCTTATACTATATACTATTTATACAGTATATATCTGTATCATTGTTTCTATCACCTAGCTATATCCCCTTCTTTTTACTGGTTAAAAATATTGTGACAAAACAATTTGTTGTAATTTGTCTTGTACATATATATATATATATATAATGTTATTACGGGACATTTTATTGCTTAAACTATTTGTTACTTTTACTAAATGGATGGTGTAGCAACCACATTTTTCGAATTAACAACATCAAGTTCAAAAGATAAAGATCACATTGAAATAAATGATGACTTTGAGCAAATACGTAGTGGTATACGTTTATTTGTGAGTATTTATGGCATTATTTTAATAATATTGGGTTCGCTTGGCAATCTCTATAGCTTCAGCTTTTTTATCAAAGATAAAAGTACTGCTAAATCAAGCAGACAAATTATCATGTCATTGAGCATTGTCGATACTCTTGTTCTGCTATGGGTTGTAACACGATATTGGACAAGAAAAGTTTTTAAATGGGACATTCGACATATACACAAAAGTATGTGTATAATACACACAGAAATCACTTATATTTTAAAAGATTTTTCACAAATGCTACTGATTCTTATGACCATTGAGAGATGTATTGCAATTTTGTTCCCATTAAAGAGGAAAACAATAATTACCAAAACAAGAAGTCGAGCAGCAGTCCTAATTGGCGTTGCTTATATTCTGATGAAGGATGGTCCTTGGTTATTTATACCGGCCACTGATAAATGTGGAACCGTTCAAAATCCGTACTGGCTTGAATTAGAATTGTTTGTGTTATATCATGATATTGCTTTTAATGGTGTTATTTTTGTATTGTTATTTGTGAGTAATTTGTTGGTTTTAATCACACTTTTACGGCGTCAATTTGGAAAACAAACGGTACTTTCTCAAAAATCCAGGCAATCTGTTAATATTCTTCTAGGTTTATCAATCATTTTCTTGTTGACAACTATTCCCTATTTTAGTTTTGGTTTGTATGTTTCATATTTACCAGATGATCTGTTTTTTAAATACATGGCACTGTACTATGATGGATTAAATTTGCTTTATTTCACAAATAATGGCATTAATTTCTTGTGTTACTGGTTTACGATGCACAAGTTTCGTCAATCTATTTATGAAGTATTTAAATGCTGTAAAAATTTATAAAAGTACCTAATTCAAGAAAACAATATTTGCAACAGATGATAGAAATGCTATTTACATGCTCTGTAAAAGGCAGGTTCAAATATCTTTGTTCTGTAACATAAACATGATTTTGTGTGAAACATTATTATCGTGTGTAATTTCACAACCTTATTTTTTGACAATCTAAAGGAATATATATTTTGCGTTATTCTACTTATCATTGTTAACTTTGGACCATTGAAATAAACTCAATGTTAATTAATGAAAGCATTCATATTTTTGATATTATTGTAAAATTTTTGATAAATAATTTCTAAAACAAATAAGAAAAAATGGACTGTATAAAATAGCGTGCATCAACTTCACAAGGCGCCCACACTTCATATAATTTTTATCATATTTTATAAAAACAGAAAAATCAGTATTATGTTTGAACTATTTACTATAAAAATGCACGTATTGTGGTAAACTTTTTCCAGAATTAACTGATTTAAAAAATCATGCCTTTTTGCATGTTTTAAACAATCCCCTTTTTAAAAATCTTAGGCGTATAAATATCTGTAACAAACAAAGCAAATTAAGTTTATGCGATATATTAACTAATATGTAAAATAAAATCTTTACTGCAGCAAATATTTAAACATTCAAAATAAAAATAATATCTGTCAAGTCTTCGACAGTACTAACATCATAGTAATAATGAATGTAATCCAACCAAAAGATGTGTAAATATATAAATATGGCTTCAACATAAAAACAACATCCTTTCAAGATCAAATCAAAACTATCTTACAATGTGCACCTTGTTCTACACCCAAGCTAAAACATGATAAGATGGTCAGTCAAGCTTGGTGATTGAAAGTACTATGTATCATGTATCTATCTATAGTGTTCTTCCGAATCAGTTATTAGGCAGGTTCAATTCTATGGCATCCACTTTCTCCATCCTTCTCAGTTACCTGCCCGGTCCTTCAATTCTCTATAGGTGTTTGGTTTGAATTCTTCTAATATCCCCTTTCTTGGTTTTCCACGTTTCCCTAGAAATCGACCTTCCAGAATCGCTTTGACCATTCCTTCTTCACGTATTATATGTCCAATCCAATTCTTCTTTCTTCTGATTATTGTTTCCAACATGCTGGGGTTTTCTTTAAATTGTTGGAGTACTTCTTAATTTGTCTTCATGTCTTTCCATGTTATCTGTTGCATTCTACTCCAAATCCACATTTTTAGTGCTTCAATTTTCTTCTTGTCTATTTCTTGCAATTTTCAGGTTCCGCTCCATAATAGTGCTATACTCCATACAATTGTCTTCACGATTTTCTTCTTAGTTTCTAGTAATAATGTTTTTATTAGTAATTCTCTTCTTATAAATGCCCTTTTCACCATTGCAATACTTGCGTGGATTTTGTTAGTGCACCTTCCATCCGATCCATCCAAGGTATTTGAAAGTTTTGTTGTTTTCTTATCTTCTGTTAATTGTCCCTTTTCGTTGATATTACTACATATTTCTTGTCACCATGCTTCTCTTGCTTTTTGTGCTTCCCTTTTAAGATTATTACGTAGTCTTCTGTAGTTTCATCGTCCGTTTTCGTTGTTGACTGTTTTCCACTTGCGCCTTACTTGTATTTTCTCTATCATGTCATGCCATTCGAAATACTTATTAGCAAAATATGTTTCCAGAACACTGCTGAAAAAACGACGAGTATTTCATGAGTAAATCGAACACCTAGCTAAAAAAATCACTATCTCATGGGGAATTCTTGTTTACTTTGTTTCCTTATTCTATCTAATTATTTTTTTTATTACAAATGTTTCATCTATCAAGCAATAATATTTCAATAATTATAAATTGTTCCAAATCTTAAACCTATCAGGGTAATAGTGACCTTATAGTTATAGTTAATAGCGTGAACCCATAGTGAGGGGGGTCTGTAAAGAAAATCGCCTTCTTTACTATATGGACAGAATTCATTGAGAAAATTACGTACATATATTAAACTTGAATTTGGTCTCTAAAGTTCAATGTGGTTGTGCCTTTTAAGGAAAAAGTTGGACAGGCCGCTTGTACCAAAAAAGGCTGTGCAAAAGAAAAAGAATCTGACCAACAGCAGTGCACCAAAATTGTGCAGCTAATTTACTACCAACAGAGCAGATTATGTCCATTGATTCAAAATGCCAAATGCAAAACAATTCCTTACAGTGATATCTGCAGTGACAAATGCTCCAAAGGATTTTCATTTTCTGATGGCTGCAACGAGTGTGAATGCACCACAGTAAGTCTTCAACAGGAAAGTTTAATTTATTGTGCAATACATACATAATAGGTAGATTTGGTAAAGATCTGTAAGTGCTTTATTCTATTAATAATTTATATGTATAAAACCCTAAAAGTCACAGCCAGATTATGTAAATGTTATACAGATTTTACTTCAACAGTCACAAAAATACATTGACATTTCCCCCCAAATAAATACAATCCATCAAGAATCAGACAAGTACCACAACTTGGATTTTGAGATATTCACATTTGCAGCAACCAAACTGGGAGGGAGCCACTGAGAAACAGAAAGCAATCATTATTGAACAACAAGTAGCTATTTTCTAACTCAAATCGTTGTATATTAATTCATTTAAAACATTCAAAGCTACTAACTAAAATTATGAACTTGAAACTTCTTTATAAAATTACGTTGAAAAACGTTGCTTTAACAATCTAAATTCTAAGCCAAAAAATTACTTAAACCTACATACATTTATATGCATACGTTCAAATGACCCAGCTTCTCCAAAAAAGATCAATTCCCCAATAAAAACCCACCAAATAATTGTTTGAACTTTTCAGGATGCTAAAAGCAAATGCACGGAAACTACTTGCAAAAGTGAAGCCCACGAATTTAGATGTACACGTCACTTCGGACATGTAAACGGCAAACTGCAATTGTTCATGAAAGATTGTAAGGCTAGTTTATCCTGCAAAACCGACTCCGACTTTAAACAGACGATCTGCAAAGGACCCTGTACCAATGGATTCCAATTTACCGACGGTTGTGGTAATAGATACAAATGTGATAAGGTAAGATCATTTTAATGCCTTGAATTTTTCTCAGGCAGAACGTTCAGTCTAGCCCTGCAGCATGTAAAAGCCAATTTAGCAAACACTCAGCCTAGAAAATATGTCATTGGTCGACAGAGCATGATTTTTGTTATTTTCTGCATTATAACCTTTTTGACATTCTTAGTATTATACAATGAATAAGTTTTGTAAGTTTTGTACTCGTCTGGATTTCATTCAAATTATGAATTAATTTTCTCGTAGTATTCAGCAATAAAGTCAGTATAAAACTGTATTTGTTTTTAAAATACATGGATGATGAAATAGATTATTTAATTTTATTAGTGCAAGAGTGAATGGATAAAATAGGATTGTAATTTTGGAACATAAATAAAATGTCGCCATGATTTGTCTGAAAAATTAATAAATAATTATCTCATCACATATCTTCACGACAAAGTATTTTTAGTAATATAGTTCGTTTTTTTTATCATTTTCAGCAACAAATTAAACAGATTGGCAGTAGCAGACAATGTAAACCAAACAACAACCACAGATGCTATATGCAGCAATATACTATTACCAGACTACTAAACCATAAATTTCAATTGTGTATAAGAAACAAAAAGACGTGCACAAATTTTCCTTCCGATATCTGCAAAGATTCGTGCTCCAAGGGATACAAATTTCATGACGGGTGCAACTATTGCGAATGTAAAGGAGTAAGTTAATCCTTGGAAATTTTTTAGCCATGAGCTTGCTCCTCGCTAAAGTAAATAATTCGTTAAATCAAATTATACCACATTTTGTCAACATAATATCAACCGATTAACCTTTCAACATTTTAGGATGGCACCCATAAATGTGAAGAAAAAAATACTGGTTGTAAAGTGGCAGCCGATGAGAGTTTGTGCCAAACGTATTTCGAGAAGAGAGTAAAACTCGGAGTAACTTGGATGATAAAAAGGTGCAAAACTGCAGCCAAGTGTACAACAATTCCTTCAGATATATGCAGCGTAGAGTGCGCCAAGGAAAAGGGATACTACTTTTATGATCGTTGCAACAAATGTACCTGCAAAAAGGTAAGTGATTAGCTTGAAAGTATTATAAACGTTTCTTCAAAACAATTGAGAGAGTTAAGATTGAAGACAACTAGATTATATAATCGTAAACCGTTCGCAGCACCCCACCATAATCTTGTACAAAATTAATGCATTAAGGAACGATCAGAGAAATGAAAACGTGTACGCTTTTAAATGAAATTTGCAGAGAGGCCAATACTTTATACTTTACTTTCAGAGAATGTTACAGTGCAACTCGAATATGTTCCTGATTAATTAGGCATAACAAATTAATTTTGTTACATTTCAGAATGGGGAATATACATGCGAAGACAGGTACAAATGTGAGAAAGTAGCCGATAAGAAAACATGTTCTGATTATTTCAACAGAACAAAATCATGGTTTGAAAAAAGATGTCCGACTAAAGCCAAATGTACAAAGATTCCTTCTGATATCTGCAAAGATTCCTGCTCTAAAGGATTCTCTTTTAGTGATGGCTGTAATAGTTGTGAATGTAAAGGAGTAAGTGATGAGCTTGATAGATTGTTACCTCAAATGTTGCCACATTTTGTCAAGTAGATGCCAACCATTTAACTTTTCTACATTTTAGGATGGCACCCATAAATGCGAACAAAAATTTAGATGTAAAGATGCCGATGAACGTTTTTGTCAAACGCATTTCGAGAAGAAAGTAAAACCCAGAGTAGCTTGGAAGATAAAAACTTGCAAGGCTATTTTAAACTGCAAAACCGACTCCCACGTTAAACAGACGATCTGCAAAGATCCCTGTGCCAATGGATTCCAATTTACCGACGGTTGTGGTAATAGATACAAATGTGATAAGGTAAGTTTATTTTAATGCCTTGAAATTTTTTTAGTTAGAAAGTTCAGTCCAGCCCTGCAGCATGTAAAAGCCAATTTAGCAAACACTAAGCCTAGAAACTATGTCATTGGTCGACAGAGCATGATGTTTGTAATTTTCTGCATTACAAGCTAAACTTTGAGATTCTTAGTATTTGTCTTTCGTTGTACAGGGCTGGAAAAAAAGAAACTGTAACACCTGCAGAAGTTGCATTTTTAGAATACTTGTTAATTTGGTTCGAAGCACTTAAAAGTGCTCAATGTACCAATAACTCTTGACATATCATTAAGAAGTATTACCTAAATATAAACTGAGAAAAATATAGCACAAATTTAGTAAACTCGATTTATCTTTATAAATTCTTCAAAAATTAGGTGTTACGGTTTCTGTTTTCCAGCTTTGTATTACACAATGAATAAGTTTTGTAAGTTTTGTACTCGTCTGGATTTCATTCTAATTATGAATTGATTTTCTCGTAGTATTCAGCAATAAAGTCAGTTATAAAACTGTATTTGTTTTTAAAATACATGGATGATGAAATAGATTATTTAATTTTATTAGTGCAAGAGTGAATGGATAAAATAGGATTGTAATTTTGGAACATAAATAAAATGTCGCCATGATTTGTCTGAAAAATTAATAAATAATTATCTCATCACATATCTTCACGACAAAGTATTTTTAGTAATATAGTTCGTTTTTTTTATCATTTTCAGCAACAAATTAAACAGATTGGCAGTAGCAGACAATGTAAACCAAACAACAACCACAGATGCTATATGCAGCAATATACTATTACCAGACTACTAAACCATAAATTTCAATTGTGTATAAGAAACAAAAAGACGTGCACAAATTTTCCTTCCGATATCTGCAAAGATTCGTGCTCCAAGGGATACAAATTTCATGACGGGTGCAACTATTGCGAATGTAAA
>JAUYWI010056600.1:0-16732 GCA_034780595.1 Parotoplana pacifica
GACTAAGAAATTTCTTAAGACATAACTTTGACCTCACCCAATGTAGCCCTCAAAAACGCAATAAGAATTGTCACAGGTTGTATAAATTCCTATCCTGGCAGGCATCACACCTCCTCATTTACGTAGAGACAAACATCTTGCAACTTTGTCACACAAAGCTCTACAAGATTCAAACCATTTATCAAACGAAAAAATTACCAAACAATGCAAAACCAACATTCGTCTAAAATCTCGTCTACCATTTAGCATGAGGGCAAAAAACATCATTAAGAATTGTCCGCTTGGAAACAACGTTGAATCATGGACAAGGGAGAGGTGGGAGATAGAATGAGAAGAAACACCACCTTGTCCACTGATGCTATATATACCTACACCAACAAACAAACCCCCTGGCCATCACCTTCATCGGCATTGCTTGACAGAACTGAACCGAATCAGGACTGGCCAAAGACAGTTTCCCAAGAACATGGTTGAAATGGGCCTCACTACAGTTTCTTCTTGTCTGTGTGGAGCATCGAAACTTTCCAGATACTACCTCATTTACAAATGCCCTACTTTCAAACCGTGTGACGGAGCAGACCTCATCCAACTGAACGATGCAACCATCAAGTGGTTACACAACCTACCACTCCAAATTTAATCCTATTGTTGCTGTTTCGTCATACGCTAACAACAACAGTTCTCAAACCATTTTGACATCTATTTCTGAATACCAAAAACAAGGTGAACTTAGTACTAGCCATATTCCAAAAATAGATAAGTAACATACTATTGGTAAATTCCTATTTTGTTGAACAATTCTCCTCTGTGGTTTCTTATTTGAGAGAATCCTATTTCGCCATTCTTCGTGTTGTCCTAAGATTTTATAAGACACGTTTCTGAGTAATTTGGAAGTATCTTCGACAACGAGGAGCTGATGTATTTTCAGGTTCCTGTCTTTCTTGTAATAGCTGTCGAAACGTAAATGGATATGCTCCTTTTAATTTACGATTGAGCACTCCATTCTATTATGTTTCACCTAATGCTAATCTCAGAAGAAAAAAAAGAATTTCGTTTCGCCTAAAATTGTTTTTATTTACACATGAAATTGTATAAAATTGTCATAGCGAGTAATTAAAGTATTTACACATATAAATGGTTAAAGCTGGGTTAGGGTTAGGGTTAATGTGAACTCTAATCAAGGAATTTTTGGATGTAAATTATGATTAGGTGAAACGATACAAAAATCGATTACGTAATTTCTTGCATCATTTCTCATTAAAATGATGATTAGGCGAAACAAGATTAGGTGAAACAGTGTGTAACCTCAGTAATGGTATAAAAATTCAAACTATTACATCATGATGCAGTAATTTTCGGTGATATAATACGCAGTGGTCCTTGCTTATCATGTAATGTGTAGGGTGACTGCGAAAAAATGCGTTTACTATATTAGTCATAGTTTTTTTTTAATATATTTTTATTTGGTATTTTGGTACATAAGTACCTTTGGAAAGAACATTGACAGAAAATTTATTTTAAAATAAATATGCGGGCGCTGATCTAGAGGCCGAGGACGTCATCAGCTCCAATTCACTACACATTTGGTGTGTAGGTCCATGGTAGGCATTCAGTAACACAAATCCATAAATATTTTTTTTCTACTGAGAGCATAAGTGAATTTACACACCAAATTTGAAGTCATTTTGGACCAGGTTATTTACAAAAACATAACTGTATTTTCAATGAATCTTTCCATTTTTGGTAACTGTGCACCAAATATAAGTGTATATGTATTTCATATTTTTTATAATTAAAAACGCATTTTCCGGTCACCCTATATATAGTTCATATCATCATTTGCTTATTTCTGTCATTGCATCTTTCTTATGGAAAATAATCTTCTTTTTTGTTGATGCCATGTTAACATAGCTAATACGCATATACGCGTCCATGTTTAATGCAATTTCGAGAGATGTGTAGAATTTGCAGCTATACAATTATTCCTTTTTATGTTTTCATTTGACAGAATAATTATCATCAATTAAGCATCTATCCAAAGCTCTTTTCTTATAGAATATATATTATTTTACAATTAAATATTTTTTAGTATTTTTACCACTACCAGATTGCCATACCAAACTTGTTACCAACGTTAAGGAGTTAATGTTTTCACAAATCACTAGGTATTGCTGCCTAATAGGTATCGTCTAAATCATTTTATATATGCGCAGTTAAATTAAAGGTTATTGTTGATTCCGAAAATATGTAGATGAGCCTATGGTACCAATAAAACAAATTGTAAATCGTCATCACAATGTAAAAATAACTTGATGTTCTGCATTATTGTATCCTTATACGAACAACACAATAGACTTTTTCACAATTAGTCAGTGCCAAATGCTATTTAAATCAGCTTATGTTTATTTGAGGTATTACCAGCCATAACATTTTTATTAATATGGCTCAAGGAGCTAACTACCTAATTTGTCTCTATACATACTGTATCGACTTATTTAGTTTAAATTTAGGATAAAATGGCAACAATCTAATTATTGATTTTGTTTAGGTATATCTATTTCACTATCTTGTTCAAGTAGTCAGCTGCAAATGGATGACAAATCTATTTATTCATCAAACAAATGCTAATAAACTATAAAATAGATTGATCATGAACCACATTATTATGTATTCTCTTATTTTTAAGAAAAAATCTTTTATTATATGTACTATATGTCGGGTATAGATATACCAAACAATTAGATATTATGAATCTGACTATATTTTAAATAGGTAATAGGTACCTATGAATAAAGACTGAACTCAAATTGAGGATTTCCATTCCAATTGAAAGTGAGTTCTTCATTCAATTGAAAGCTTCATTCCAGTTGAAAGAGAAAATCATCATTCCAATTGAAAGTGAAGTTCTTCATTCTTATTGAAAGTGAAGTTCTTCATTCCAATTGAAAGACAGTAAGGACTTAGTTTTCCTATTTTACAAAAGCAGAGTCGTTTTATGTTTGGCAGTGGTACTTCAAAAGATAGGTATTCATTAGCAGAGTATTGTTTTCATCGAATCGCTAGTCCACATTAGAACTCTCGTTTTAGGTATGCTTATCACAAAGATATAATGCATCGATAATAGTAATCGTACCTATCCTACACAGCTGATACGAACACATTAGATATCATAGGAAAAATGATTGATATTTAATATTCATTGTCATCTTTTTGGATACCAAACAAAAATATTGATAGATACTTTTCAATTCCTGGTATATTTTGGCACAGACAATCATTACGTACAGGCGAGACTATTTTGTTGCAGCAATTATCGTTCAAGCAAGGTATAAAGATAGGAACATATCTCTTGGCATGGAAAGGAGGAAACTGCTTCGTCGATGAAGATGCGAGACACAACAGAAACCTAGACTACAGTAAATTTAGCCAAAATCGGATGACGTGGTCTCGTTGGTCTACTGTACCTATGCGAAGAGATAGGCATAAGGTAGTCAAAATATAATTCTAAAATGTGTTCTACAGAAAACCTTTGTATGCAATGTGCGTAGAGGTACCTATGGTAGAGAAAAAGAAACCCTACCAAAATAAAATATATAAATTAAGTAAAAAGAGAAAGGAAGGTAAAGAGGAGGAAGCAAAGCAGACGGACGGAGGTGGTGTGTAGAAATTAGTTCATAACTAAAAGCATTACCTTACGCCTGTACTACTAGCATTGTCTCATAGAAATTTACTTAGACTTATTTATAATTAACAACAGAAGAAACAGTATATTGTTACATTGTTAGTCACTCAATTATTATTTTTTATGTGAGAATTTTTTTTAAATATATATAAATTATTGTGGTACACCGATTTATGCCGCTATATTTTAAATCTAATTGTGTTGGCCGTTGGAATTACTGTACTATGCACAAAATTGTGTTCTTTTATTTCCGCCATTGTAGGCATTGCAATGCTTGGTGAATGTCTGCAAATACTATAGTCAACCGACTTGTATGTTGTCTATAATAGAACGTTTTTAGTCGATGTGACTGATCTATTTTTGATGTCGTATTCGCAGAATGCAGTGTAAAGAAAATAGGTTTACAGAAACTCTCTCGTCTCTAATGTTATAGACTATTTAGTATCAAGCTACACGTGATCTAAATCAATTGTGAGAGATATAGCTTGTCTTCTATTAGGTACTGCTAGTTATTACATTCTTTTATGTTTTGAAAAATATATTATTCATTGTGTCGATAGTAAGTAGTGATCAACGATATTTCTCGACTTCAATGGCTGGCAACAGCTCTGGAACAAGAAGTAGTGGAACTGGTCATGTTAGTTATTACGACTCATCGACACTCATGCCCAATGTCTATGTGGTCGGTGCTGTAGGAGATCCCAGAGCTCAGATTGTTCGCATTGTTCACATCTCTGATACTCATGAACATCATATCAATTGCTTGGACACCATTCCATTTGGTCATATTCTTGTTCATTCAGGTGATTTCGGAAACTACAGTCTCTCAAGTCATTTTTTCAAGGAACGAAATTTTCGACGGCAAATTGATAGTATGAATGACTTCTTTTCCAAATTACCTCATGAGTTTAAAATTTTTGTGTCTGGTAACCATGATCAATCATTCGATCGCTATTCTTCGGATTACATTCAATCGATATTAACAAATGCTGTATACCTTCAAGACAATTCATGTACACTATATGGATTGAAAATTTTTGGATTACCTTGGAATCGGTTGCGTAATGGATGCTATGCGAGATCCTTTGCAAAAGATTGGGATTTTGTCCGCAATAAATGGGCAGAAATTCCAACTGATACAGATGTTCTTATTAGCCATATGCCACCTTGGAGTTCAGAAATCTATCCAGATATATCAAAAAAGATTAAGTAAGTTAAATTTTGTATAAGTTGTAGTTTACTAGTTAATGATGAAACAGGTACGTTGGATTTTAAATTATTATGATATTTGAGGTGTTTTAAACCATTACAGAAACTATTGTGATGATTAAACCTAATTCGAACAAAATACTTTGAACTATTTAATTTTAAGGAGTTTACGGTCCCACCACCAAAGGCTAATAGCCGACTGAATGTAAAGTAATGTATACTCAATATTGAACTATTTTTCTGAAAAATAGAGAAAAAGACGTTTTCTTTTTTACCGTCTTTGCCACCCATATCATTTTAAAAAAATCAATTTTAACATGTTTTCTAACTTTTAATTAATTTAAGAAAGATTTGCCAATTTAACTTGTTTAAAAACATAGGTAGGTACCTATCTAAACTATAGATTCATATTGTTTATATTGTCAAGTTCGATTTGTTTTAGGCAATTCATCTTTACAATTACTTTATGTTTTTCAATAAATAATTTTTCTGCTTTTTTCTGAAATCTAGGTCAAATAGAAAAATATAATTTATACGGCAGATGGGGTGGCTGGGTGGCATAATAAGTTTCTTTTGGATGAGGATATGACGCTTAATTCTTCTGTTGATCTATGTACAAAAATTGTTTTTGGTTTTAATTTACACAAGTGACTCATTATTAAACTAGCGCAATCGGTTCATGATCCGCCTACACATGTGAAGGAACGTGGTAGGTACCAGAGCCAAAAACTAGACTATACAACCAAATGTATGGCATAATAAATTTATAGTTGTATGCACAGTCATTGAATCACCAACACGATGTTGTTGTGTAGGTTATAGATTTTATTCTACCATTAATTTGAAGTTCTGTTTGGATAGAACTTATTCTATTAATAAACCTATCTAATTATTCTGAATTAGGTATTTAATGTCAGTCAATCATGTAAAAAAATGGAACTAATATAAATATTTATAATTTTTCTGTCCATTATTGTATGTACCTAGCTTATATAACCACCTACAATATTATGTCACATATTATTGCATAATATATTAAAAAGACAATCTCAAAGCGAATTATTAATATAGGAATGTTGTCCACAAATCTCTCCGCAGTAGATGTACTCTATTACAGTGTAGATTGGCAAAAAGTCCAAAAAATGATTAATTTCCCAAAAACCAATTCTAAACTTCTTCAAACAAATGAAATTAAACACGGTTTGCTATGTTTTTAGGTTGGTATCGTGATGATAAAGTTTGCCCTATAAATAGCTATGAGGGTCATAAATAGTTGTGGATGAAAATTGCTCCTCTAAATAAATAAGCGGCATATAGGGGCGGGTATAGTCAGTTAATGGATGAGGACAACTCCTCAAAGTATCAAGGAACACAATCTTCTCGCAGTATATAGTGGGAGGATAGTCAACTGATAGCTGAGGATTACTCCTCAAACAGAATTGTTACACCCATATTGTGACGCACATAAGTAGTAAAGAGGAATTCTCCTCAAACACAAAAGTTGCACATAGTCAAAGCACAGGAAGTCAAAATTTAGCTTTAGAAAGCCACATATTTGTATAGATAGTAAATGATATTGGAGGGACCTACCAACGCATTGATTTGTTTAGTGTTCATTACGGCGTTGTGCGACTTAGACAGTATAATCAGTAATGATATTCTTGTGCTATTATTTAAATTTTTTAATCAAATTCGGCCATGGAACTTATTGTGATTGCTGTTGTTACTGCCGATTTAAATGTCAACCGCAATCTGAGAGGGAAGAGTGACGTCATTATGACAGAGGTCAGGCGAGCAAGTAAATATGAATATGCAATAATCTTTAGTAAAAGCCTCCTTGGTAATCTGTGGAAGAAGGGAACGCTCTCCTACACCACAAATTGCTTCTATCAACTGATAGTAAGCCTTTGTGTAGAGATTATCGATGAATTTCACTTTTAACGGTTGCCCATCAATGCATTGATAATTTTCCATAACGACTACCGGTCTCTTTTACATTGAAATAAGAAAAGTCGAGGAGGTATCATTGAATATGTTTGAGGCAACCATGTAAACAAAGTAGCGGGTTGCCAACTGACCTCGAAATAGATTTTCTAAATCAGACTGCTTTTTTGGGCCATAGTGAGGCTGATAATCTCATGGCTAACAAATAGAGCGCATGTTTTGTTTGCCTTGATCGCTTCCTGCATTTGATTCACAATGGAATTATTGATTTTAACGCGTCGTTTATTGAGCTCCATTTATCAATCACCAACTTAAAGTGCTCACTGAAAGCAGGGTTATGGCATAAAACGTTGGTTTATTAAAGTAAAACCTGAATGCCATGTCTACACCGAGAAATAGGAGGCGATCACAGTTGCACAGTCTAAGTCCCACAAGTCTTGTAGCTCAAAATAACTACTCGTTTGAACAGCCTGTATTCTTGGTAGTCGTTTTTTCGGTATGTCTGGGTACCATCCGATACAGTGGTTTTGTGATGCTGCTGCTCCATTATTAGGCATTGACCTTAGATTAGTTTGCATAGAATATCCTTGTAGGTATACGCTCTAGAGAATCCAGTAGGTAAGACCTTAGATGCGCGGATTAGTAGTTAACCATTCAAAGATGAATCAGCATGACGGGAAAATGCTCCGAGTAGATTATTGGATTCACCAACCTTGGAATCGATAGGATTGCACCCATTCGACTTCTTCAACAATTTGGCGCGAGTGTAATTGTTCAATTAATAGCCTTTGTTGTTTGTTGCTGTGCCAGGAACCTCATATTCAGCAACGTCTGGATTCATTTGGAGAGCATTTAGCGTTGGTAGACGTGCTAACGCCTTTCAATGATAGGGTCAAAACTGGTTAAAACTCACTGCACCATATTTTTTGTTATTGTTTTGCATTTTAACCATTTTACATTTTTCATTTCTGACTGGCCTGTTTCATGGATTTGATTTTTGGATTTCGGATATACTAGATAGTACTTTCAATTCCCAAGATTGACTGACAATGTTATCATGCACCAGCTTGGGTGTAGAACAAGATGTACATAATTACATATTTTTGATTTGTTTTTATGTTGAAGCCATATATTTTTTACACATCTTTTGGTTGGATTATATTCATTACTATGATGTTAGTACTGTCGAAGGCTTGAGAGATTTTATTTAATATTTTTTAATTTTGTATGTTTGCTGCAGTACAGATTTCATTCTATATTAAGTTCACTGTTACAGTTTAAAATAGCGTTTCGTGAACGTAGTGCCATCGACGATTTCCAGGATCTGTAATCTTGCCTCCACTTATAGTAAGCTCCATTGTGGTATTAAGTACATCAACAATATGCTCTAAACATTGATTAATTGTTTTAGGAATCAGCTGTATTTCAAAAACAGTTTGACTTTTTATTGTTGAATACTTGTCGTGTATTATTTTTACCGTCTGTTTACCTGCTAGACACCCTTCATTATTCTAAGAGATTTTCCATTCAAATTTAATATCTGATGCTTCGCTGCTGCTAACATTATCCCGATCACGAAGGTAATATGATTTCAGCCATGCCTACCTGAAAACATTAACTTTTTCATTATAATATTAGCGATAAACAATTAATCTGGAGTTCAGATACAAGAGCTACTAGTCAATGCATTTGGAGACAACTGCATAACAGCAAATAGCGAAAGAATTCAAGGGTGGGAGAGAAAATATTGAAAGAAACATTGTTTCAGGAAGGCATCGATCATTGAAGACAGAGGAAAACATCTGAGTTAAGGAAGAGATGATAAGAGAAGATGATCATATTACCTGCAGAGCCAATTTAGGATCAGACGGGGATTCCGAGATCATCACACAGGAATTGGGTATGATGAGTGTCACGGCTAGGTGGATTCCGCATGACCTTAGTGATCAGCATAAGCAGAGCGGGTTTAGGGGTGTGAAGTATTGTTTGAATCACTGGCTAAGAGAGGCATGAAAAACCGATTATGGCTCTGTGATGAGAAATGGCTATACTGTAAACCATATCAGACTTATAAGTTAGGAAAATTGGTTCCTGTAGATGCCGTGGTTCAGCTGTGGTCGCAAGAAAAGTATCACATCATCTTTGCATCCAACTTTAATAGAGGCAGCTATTTTGAAATCTTGTATGATGGTGGGAGCATAAATGGATATCGATATATAGTCTTTCTAGGCAATTGCTTTTAACATATTAATAAATTGAACAATTTTTTTGGATGCACGACAATGCTCGTCCCCATAAGGCTTGCCGCACTGAATAATTTCCTGAAAGTGCAGTTGTTCTAAAGCCCCTCAACCTCCATACTCACCCCACTTGAGCCTATGTGATAGGCATATCTTCAAGAATCTGGAATCCAAGCGCAACAATGCTATCTACAATGGTGTAGAAGAAATTCGCAATTTCAGGAATGATTACTTCGCATCTTTGACAGTTTCCAAGTTCAACAAAGAATTTTATGCTCTCCAAAATCACTGTTGAAAATCATATATAACATTTACTAATTATTTATTTATTTATTCTGTATTATTCATATTCTGTATTTATTCATATGGATATTTTAACCCAATATGTATACAGGTATGTATGTAGGTAATTCTTGGATAAAAAACGAATTTTTCCCGAACGACCTATAGTTAGACTAAATTATGAAACGTAAAGTAAAGAAATCGTAATTCATTATTAATAATGCTATACGCTTCTTCTGAGATACGTTACTATGTTTAAAATTTGTTATCTAAATAAGTATTACCTGTTTTGAATAATATTATAACATTAAATTATTGACTAGCTACACAAAATGCTTTTAAAATTAATTTATTTAGTTGACAATTTTAGATATATGAGATACTTTAACACCTTTATTTTGAATCTTTGAAGTCAATGATTTAATACTTACAATTTGCTATTTTGTTTGTTATACCAATATTATATCTATATTTATTTTTTGATAATTATAATGTAAAGAAAGCTATTTTTAAATAATCCATACATATATAATTAAAAATGCTTTATTTTTTTATAAGTAGAATTAAACACATCCTGTTTAGCTTATCGTATTTCACATTAGTGGCTAATCGACATATGTATACATATGTATACATTTGAACTAAATTAGAAAAACTTTTCAGTTTTCGGAGAACCTAATTGCACTCATAATTGCAGAATGACCCTAGATCATTAAAAATAATTTAATTCTTATACTTAATAATATTTAGTTAAAGCCATACCAACCTAAAACCATAGCTAATTATATTAAATTTCATTTATTTCAAGAATTTTCGGAAAGCTAACCATTTTTTGGGCCTTTTTGGCCAATGTTATTTTTATTTATTTTTGTTTTATTCATATATGTATTTAAACTAAATAGATAACTTTGAACTTTGGACGAACTCTCTCAAAATGTTCCAGAATTAAAATGAAGACATCCCCATCAATTTAATAGTGTCTGCTTTTAATGTAAATAAATGAGAGTGTTCAGTATAACAGACAAAATCAAGAGATATCGGTTTTATAAAATTAGTCAAAAATGACCGTATCACCCCTACACAGAGGCCTTGTATACAGAAATGTTTATTATTTAAATGTTTTAAACATATGAATAATTGATTTCAGTAATATAAAACATCCTATTAGTAAATCATTAATGTATTTCTTTTTAATCATGTTTTGTGTCATATAATCTCGGTACACGAAAATGGTCTGTTTCTAGAAATTATTCATCATTGCTAAATTATATATTAGCCATTTAATTAGTAAAGTTCTTACAAAATTTGGTTTAAATCTCATTCAGTAAAATTCCACTAATTGTGAATTCAGCTATCACGTTAAGCATTCAAATGTATTTAATGAACAATGTGTCTGCCAACATTCATCATAAAAATGTCCCTATTACTCGTTTCCAGGTAGTTGCTAGGGTGTATCAGCAAAACTAAAGCGTATTTTTATAGTCCCTTGTGCCAAATTTAATCTAATCGCTTACATTTTAGGGACTATTTTATGGGTGATGAAGAAAAAAAAACAATTTAAAAAATGGCTAACTTTAAGCATTCATAGTTCGAAATCCACGAAATAATTTCTATGGAATTTACACATTGTTTAAAACAGCAAAGCTCCATCTACTGACCGATTTTGGTTCTTCTAGTATTTAAATTGTACTAGCTATAGATGTCTTATAACAGGTACTGTGGCAAGGTTTGTTAACTCAATAGAGCTAACCATCTATTGCCATAGGCCCAGCTATTCTAGATATGTAAATACCTACAATTTAATTTTTTAAATGTTCCTTTTCAAAAGCTTACAGCGGAGAGATTTTGGGGACACTGTTTATATATATAGCCATATATTATGGCCTCAAAATATCTTCTAAAATCCATGATGGCTTTTTGTGTGATTGTTTCTATTGTTCAGTTGTTAGACCATTTAAACCATATACGTATTATGTTATAAGTAAACTATTACGAGGTAGGTACAAATTTTTTTAATATAATAATCATTATATAAATTGCCCCTTTTTCTGAGTACCTACAGGCCCGTACCGTGACCCAGAAGCGGGGGGGAGTGCACTTCTGAGAATAGCGGAACTTACCGATTTTGTACAAGGTCATTTAAAAAAAATAAAAGCAGAGTAGGGGGGAAACACCATGTAGAGGTTACAAATTATGAAACTGTTATCATGTTAATCAGAAAAGATGCACTTGAAGTGCATGGAACATTACAACAGTGTTTTAAGCGGAACTCATCTTGGCTGTGGGCCATGACCTACCTACGTTATAATTTAGATATCTCAATTTCTATGTTATTTTTTGAAAATTTACCATTAGCGTATTTCATTTAATTGCTAATTAGAGCGCACACGTCTTTTTGGACGTAATATTTAACTCATTGTAGGACAAATTATGTTCCTTGGTGTATTATCCAAAGATTTTAGACTTATTTGATGCTACGCCGCTTAATATAGTACGCATTTGTTTCTATAGACCTTTTGTAGTTAATGTTTTGTTGCTTTAAAAATATTGAACTAATTTAGTGATCACAAAGAGCGAGGGGATGACACCAACACGCGTCGAAAATGGTAGACAGCTCGAATTCAATTGATATCACTATACATTTCTTGTGATTTTTTTATAATGTAAAAAGATTGTTATAATACATATTATATCCAATACCTAATAAATGACAAGAATATAATAGTTTCGAATGATTGACAATTAAAGAAATTAATGAACTTGACAATTTACGTAGGCTAAAATCGGTTAAATAAATATAGACCTCCCATATGGAATATCAAAGATGTGTTGTTCGATTAATTAGCATAATGACAGAATTGTTTTATTGCTGTTTAAAACAAAGAGATAGTTTAAATATAATACATCCATATGTACATGTTTTAAAATGTCCAAAATTAAAATATTTGTAGGTATAATGACCACTCATGCATGATAATGATTAATAAATATAAAGTCGATAAGATATAATCAATAAAAAAATGTTGATTGATATGATAAAATCGATAAATATGATGATCTATAAATAATCGGTATAAGATAATAATGCTTTCAAATTATTTTTAAAATGTTATCTTCAATTTTAGTTAAATCTGATATGTAAATCTTTGGAAATCAAATATATCTATATTGTAATATCTACTCTCATTATTTTAAAATCATTTGGAGGCAATTGAGGGCACAACAACAAATTAAATCAACTCTAAATTTAATTTCCTATTTTATGAAGTTTAACATTTTAAGGGAAAATTATTCCTTTGGATCTACTCACAGTTCGAAACAATATTGATTTAAAAGTTCGCACTTTTCAAAAGTTTTATAATTTTGGAACTAGTTTTGGTTGTATGTAGTTTTATTTATTGCTTTATTTTGTAGACCAACTGTTCATTTATTTGGCCACGACCACACAAATTATGGTATCAAGTGGAAGGACAAAATTCTATTTTCCAATGCCGCATTAGCCCCTCATCAATTAGAACACCAGCGACGGCAGCTAGCTCGCTCTACGGGCTCATCGTATGCCTTCTCTGGAGGGGGGAGCAGTGGATCCAGTAGCAGGACAAGTCGAGCCTACCCTCCATTTGGCAGCGGGAGTGCACAGTACAGGCGACCTATTGTGATCGATGTGTATGTGGTATCCGAGGATTTCCGGTGTGAATTACCTTCAGCTTTCTTGCAGCATGCAGAACGTCAAGACAATAACAGTGAAGAAGACGTGATGATAGACAGTACGGTTAATGAAGCTGCTAGTAAGATTGCAGCCTGTGAAACACAAATAAAACCATTGGCGCCACAGACTAAAAAAACATCAATAGGAAATGGACATGTTAGTAATGTAGAAATAAAAAATCCTCATCAGACTAGCACTACACCGGTGTCTAAATCCAATCCACTTGTACAGTCATCTACTAATGTATCATCTAGATGCATTATTTCCTGATACCTTTTTTGGATTTACCTCTACTTACACCTATTTTACCAACCCACACTTTGATCTAATAGTACTATAATCTCATGTGATATTCAGCTAATATACTTTTACCTACCTAACTTTTCCTTAAAATTTGTTTTAAAGATTACTGGTATAAATTTCTTTTGATTTTTTTACAGGGTCATACTACAGATTATCAATTACTCAGCTCTATATAAACCAAATGTAGTAGGTACTTATACTTATGTAGTTTACTTTTACATTTTCTATTTATTTTTGACACATTCCTTTCATGTAACGTTTGACGTCTAGTCTTATTTTTGTAAATCTCCTTATCAGTACCAATTCCAGAAAAGTGATTTCAATGCATTTTTGTACAAAAAAGGCTCCATTATATCTTTAATTTTTCTTTCGGTACCTATTTATTTTATATTGTGTGAATACACGTGCTCTTTACCTGTGCCCTAATATTTTTCTATTCATTGATGGTACATCACAGGAAATTGTTGCAATAATGATCATCATAATTTAGTTAATTATCACTTACAGGCTTAACAGGCAATTCTACTTGAGAGGGCCAATATTATATGCCTATGTCTGTATTGGTTAATACATTTGAGACGATGAAGAATTCTTATTCAATAAAATTAATTTGTGTACAGATAAAAGTATGTTTTGGTCTTTTCTATCAACTGATTCAAATGAAAACAAGATTTTTTTAAATGAATATGTAAATAGTAAATTCCTGAACATTTTTCGGTTAAATTTATATAGTTTAGTTTGTAGCAACGCCTTATTGTTCTACATACATTAAGAACGGCAATTTTGTATTGCATAGTATTTAATTAAGCTAACATTTTAACAACCCTTCTTGTGATACAATGAATTCATTCCTTGCTTGTACAATAGATCCATTATGTATATAAAGTAAATAACTTATAAATAATTATTAAATGTTATCATATAGCAGAATTTCCTAACTACTTTCTCGTATTATTTCACAAAATGAATTTAACTAGCGCAAATATTGAAAATAATAATTATAGCTATCATGAGAACTACATGTTACACATTTATGGTTACACCTTTTACTATAGGTACATATCATCGTAATTAATTAGTTGTTTTAAAAAGTCCTATTATTTTGTTTTTATGAAAAATATGCCTATCTCTTTTTTTAATTATTTTTTCTATAAATTGTTGTTAATTATTATTATTATTATATTAATGTAAACATACGAGGATATTTAATAATACAATTATCTCTCACTGCTAACAATTTATAAGGATAATTACTTAGCTTAAAATGGCTGATTCCTAAAGTATCTTGTATGTTTCTATAGACATTTAACCATAAGTAATTTAGGTTTAAAAAATACCTTCCAGTAACAACTCGGATTAAAAACCAAGTTTTTGCATGGAATTTGTATTTATTAGGTTTTTTAATCCAAAATATATAATAAATTTCTATCACACTATTAGTCACATTTCTGTTGAAATCTAGGCCTCTTTAATTTTATTTATACTACTAAGGTATCAAGTTCCCACTATATATTTTTGGTCATAGATTTAAATTACAAAACATCATGTTGTATAGATGTATAATTTTGATATTTAGTGAAAAATTGTAATAGTTTTATTTAAAATTTACAACCGGAGAGTCCGATAAATCACAATTTTTAATTGCAAAATTGGATTTTGTTTAAATATTATACATATACTGTTAAAACAAATGCAAAATTAATTAAAATGTTTATTTTTAATCAGGGAAAAATTTAAGTACTTATTGAAATATGTGTGTCAATGAATTGAAAAGTAATTTCGAATTTAACAATTCATTGAAGTGATTTCTTTACCAGACATGCAATTATTTATAAATGCGTAGAGTTATCCAAACTATGAATCAGAGGTCCAGGTATTCAAGAACAGCTTTAGCTGAAATACCTCATTATATTGAAAATGGAATTATTTGAAATAATTTTTTTGTACTTAAGATTCATTTTAAAATTACAAAAGTGATCCACAAACTGATTATAATCAATTTAAATCACCAGTGTTGTGTAGATAAATATTATGCAAAAGATGTGCTTTTATCTTTTGCGTCTGTTTTCAATTAATAGCTTTTCCTAAAGAAAAAATGATCTATCCAACTAACCAAACAAATCTTTTAATGGGAAAATTTTAAAATATATTCTAGAACAACCATTAGCAAATTACAATTTCAAATCTTTTCTAAACCCGTAAGGCTGCTGGTGTTACTCATTTAATTTTTAGCAAAATATGAAGTCCTACGAACGTTTTGCTAACTAGGTCTAAATTTTGTTGAAATTCTTTTGACTAGAACATTTTTGTAAAAGTTCTTTAAAATTCTTAATCTTTTTTCTTTTTCTTTGTAAACTCTCTTTATTTTTTAAATATTTCCAGAGATAAATTATCTTACCTACTTACCTACTAAAGAATCTTGTGTACATATTTTATCTGAACATTTCATTTGTAAATAACATATAATTATTATTACTTGCAATAATTTTTATTTGTGTACTGCGTGACATTGTACAATCACTTTTAATCATTTCCAATATCTATAAATTATTAATTTTGATTTTTATATTTGTTTAATTTGTATTTGATAAATATATCATTTGTAGAAAAATATTGTCATGTTTTATAAAATGTCCCTGTTTATAATTTATTTATATTATGAATTTTGTTTATTTACAAATACAATAAAAATTGCTGTTTGCTCCATGTATAAATATTGATGCTATTCAATTTTCATCAGATTCATTTTATATGAATCTATTTCCATATTTAAAATTGGTATGGTATCGAATATTTTGGTAATTTAAGTGATCTAGTATGAATGTCATAGGTAATAGTCTGAAATATTGACAAAAATGTCTTTATGAATCATTTTTAATCAATATTTTAGACAGAAACTATATGTATTATGTTTCAAATTTTAACATCTAGACCTTTAATTTTGTAAAAATTAAAAAATGTACTTATACTTTTAAATAAGTCAATGGCAATTGACTGCTTAGCTTCCAAAGTCATGCTCGCCTAAATGTTCTTTATAGAACACATAATATAAAAAATAGGAAATTAAGTACTCTTATACGACAAATATTTGTGAATTAAATAAATAGCTATTTGATACGTACATTATTTTTAGAAATATTACGGATGTCAATAATGTCCCCAGTAAAAACCACAGGGAAATAGATAATTTAAAACTTTAGTAAATGATCTTAACAATTTTGATTTTTAAATATATGTACATAGCATATGTGGCAAGCATGAAAGTGAAACTCAAGAATATCATGATTAAAAGGACGAATAAGAAGGAGATTTATGAACTTAGTAGCTTGAATATGAGCAATACCAAACACGAATTTCAGATAC
>JAUYWI010056611.1:0-16730 GCA_034780595.1 Parotoplana pacifica
AATAAATAGCCTGAGCCAGGCTTCTGTTCCTCTTTGATTTAATTTCTTCTACTACTGTTAGTAGTTGACCCAAAAAAAAGGTTGCTAAATACAGCTAGTACTGTCTACTAACAGTTGGTATAAATCACAACTTAGCACTTCGATTCACCAGCAGCCTGGATAGCTCAGTGGGTAAGGCACTCGCCCTACACGCTGACAGTCCAGGTTCAATCCTACCTACACTGCAAAATAATTACGTAAAAAACCGTCTCATGAGACGTGAAACAAATTGCCGGCTCTTGAAACGTTTTTTACCTACTTTTGTTTGCAGTATACGACTGATGAGAGCCAAAAAGGTCGAAACCGGTCTCGTAGTGGCTTTGCTGGTGAATAAAAATTAATAGATAATAATATTTGGTATTTTGCTAAATTTAAAAGATATTAAGCCACATAATACATCTAGCTCTTAGCCCCTAGAGGGGAGGTGGAGGCCATTGGAAAGAATACAACTATTTGTTGACTAGCATTCTAACTTTGGCTTAGAAAATATGCATTATATACATCTGGGTATTTTCTGGATATTTTATCAGGTCACGCCTGGAAATCCTGGATATTTTTTGGAGAAAGCTGGTAGGAACCCCGTAAGATTGGTGACGAGTTAGTACCGGAAGGACGATTTGCAGATGATAAAGGGACAATAGCAGACACAACAGGGACTACAAGATCTCATAAATTAGCTCAACGATAATGCAAAGAAATCAATGGGAGGATCAACGTCAAAAAGCCAAAGGTAGTGAGAATATCAAGAATGGCAAATGACCCAGTCAACATCACTCTGAATGGCCAACAAGTAGAATGAATTCAGCAATTTTAACAATTGACCAAGAGTCTGAAAGTAGAAACTAGTGAAGACACTCCATGAAAGCGATAAGAAGAATATCCAAGCATTTGACCTGTGGATGTGAAGAAGAACGCAGAAGCTCTCATGGCAAGACAATGAAGAAATCTTAGTGGACATCAAGCGTAAGAAAAAATGGATGGCTCACATATTGAGAAGATATAACCGTCTGAAAACAGTCATTGAAGGCAGACTTCTATAGAAAAGAAGCCAAGGCAAACCGTGGAAAAACATGCAAATGGTTCTTGTAAGAGTGTCATATTCAGATCTTGGTATGCAATAGGTCACAGTGGAGAAAGTGGAATCCATAGACATTGACAAGCCACAAGACAGAACAAGATAATTAGAAAGTGGAATCCATAGACATGTGCCTGCCTCAAGACAGTGAACAAGATAGATAGAAAGTGGAATCCAGAGACATGGGCCTGCCACAAGACAGTGAACTAGATAGATAGATAGCAAGTGTAATCCATAGACATGGACCTGCTACAAGACAGAGAACAAGATAGACAGAAAGTGGAATCCATAGACATAGACCTGCTACAAGACAGAGAACAAAATAGATAGAAAGTGGAATCCATAGACATGGGCCTTCCACAAGACAGAGAACAAGATAGATAGAAAGTGGAATTCCATAGACATGGACATGCCACAAGACAGAGAACAAGATGGATAGAAAGTGGAATCCATAGACATGGGCCTACTACAAGACAGAGAATAAGATAGATAGAAAGTGGAATCCATAGACATGGGCCTGCTACAAGACAGAGAATAAGATAGATAGAAAGTAGAATCCATAGAAATGGGCATTCCACAAAGCAGAGAACAAGATAGATAGAAAGTGGAATCCATAGACATGCGTCTGCCACAAGGCAGAGAAGAAGATAGATAGAAAGTGGAATCCATAGACATGGGCCTGCCACAAGGCAGAGAAGAAGATGAATAGACATTTTTCTTGTGGATCCCGGTATTAAAATTATTTTGATCTGACACCCCTGATGTTTCCAATATATCGATTTTTAGAATTTGGACCAACGTTTGAGAGCCAGTGAAAGTGGGCTTATTTGTGATTTTTCCTCCTAATAGGTATGTTCAAAATTGCTTTAACCCTACTGAGCGTTGTTACATCCTATAGATGGGACATTTCGGACCATTTAGAATCGGTTATTTGTGAAGAAATTTACTTGTAATTAAAATCCAATTATATGGATGGGCTTGCCCTGGTCTGTTGAGGCTTCCAAGTTTCTATTCAGAAAAATATAGATTTTCCCCCTTAACAACAAAAAATCGATAACCAATATTTTAGTATGATGCGCAGTACTGGGTTCCAAATGGATCTGATGACGTCATCAGTCAGCTCCCGCATCTTTAAAAAATAACAAATTAAAAATATCTGAAACATCTCAAAGAAATGTTTCATGCGAATCGGTTTTTTATTGCTGTCCAATTAGAATACAAAGTAATACAAATTCAGTGCAGCAAAATTTCCAGGAATCTGCTGATGGCAAAATGAAAGGTCCGTCTATTTCAATAATTTGGCTATATTCATGAACAAAGTGTAACGATCTAAATAAAGAAAATATTTTTTACACTGCAAACATTTTATACTTGGGGAAGGGTTCTCTTTTGGCATTTTTGCATTTCAAATTAGGGACAGAAAAGGAAATAAAGAGATCAGTAGTCGATAAAATATTTATTTGTCATTGATCAGGGAAAGCGGGTGTCAGGATGAGCAGTTGGCATACAGGGGGCATTGGGAACAATTAACATGGGAATTAGTTACAATGAGAAAGTTACTAACTGCTCGCAATTAACTGGCGGGTTGACTGCACATTAATGGACTGATGATGTTTTTCGTGCGCTGTGCATGGGCGGGGATGTGGACTAATCAATTTGTTGTGATGCGAGTGGTCGGTTGACCAGAGCTCCCCAACTCGAACCACAGGACCTCTTTTTGCACATTCAGAGAGAGAGAAAGAAACCACACAGTTTGGAAGAGCTACAGGAATCGAAAGGAAAAAGAAACCCAAAAACGATAGTTTAATTCGAAACATGGCGAATGATAGCGGTGGACACCTGCGCTGCGCTCGATTTAACCCCATCACACACAGAGCTAGATACCTCAAGGGGTCAGTTGGTCATTGATCCCCCATCGAGACATCAGCCATACAGTGCCCCCAACACAAATCTTTTGGCCATGAAGTGTTTAACCGGAGAGAGAGTGTGTGTGTTCCATGTTGAGAGGCGGCCTGTTTTACCTAAATGTATGTACAATATCAAAGTCCTATATACCGAACTATAATACACCCAATCGGGATATGATTCCCCAGTGGCAAAGATATTCTTTCATTTTTTTAATGACCGCATGGGCGAGGCAATAATTGTTATAAAAAATTAGAAGGCATTTTAAAGAATTCAAACGTTTATATATTGAGAGGCCATATTTATTTGTGACTACTTGATAAATGGCAGTTAGAATACGTAGCATGGTGTACACAGGCAGCTAGAATGGTCACCCAGGAGGGTGTAAAGAATAATTGAAGGTTAGACATTACCCGCGCAGTCAAAAAAACAATTAAGTACAGAGTAAAATATCTAGTTGGATGTTTAAAACACTAAAAATGAAACAAAAGCACATGGGATTATCAAATTATTTGTCCAGTGTGTTTCTGTTAAACGTGGAACAAATAATTTGGATCAAATTTGAAAATTGTGCTCGATAATTCTCCAAGGGCTATTAGAAAGTGAACATGAGTTCGAAAAAGTATAGTGAGCGTTTGTTTACACACAATTATGAGATGTGTCAGTTTTTGTATTGGTGACGTAATGAATTTGTTGATATCAAAAGTTCTTCAAATACACATATCATTCGCCACCTGAGACTAGTCCTGAAATGCGAGAGTGAAAACTCAGCTGTCTTTAAACAAACCGACTCTCTTTCTATCCCCAACTATTAATCGAAATATATCAAATTTAGAGCGACAATGTTTTCTGTTTGAAATGACCGCCCCACAATTGCACTAAAGCTTACTTATCTGCCTCAGAGATCAACTTTGGATGGCATAGAGTAAATACATATTTATAGAGGTCCTACTGCTCATGATAAACTTCGAACAACTTCGTAAAATTAATTTACATTGTCTAGTTTTATATTCAATGTTAACTAAAGTGCCATCTCTTAAATCTATAATTTTTTCAACACTTTCAAAACAAATATTAATTCGAAAAACTGACAGATATCCCTCGGTTTGGTAAAATATTTGGGGTGCATTTTTTGGAGAGTTCCTACAGAGGCATGTCTCAACCAATTTGATAAACTTTGTTTTTATGACTACCCAATTCTGATGTATTATAAAAAAAGTTCTGTCATCCACATGGTTTTTTGAGGGCACTCCGAAAGAAATCAGGTCGTGATTTTTTAAAATTATATCTGATGGATAAAACCTGTAGGCATAGACTCTGTATTATAGGTAGTTCATCTATCCCTGTATGCATAGACTCTGTATTATAGGTAGTCCATCTATCACTGTAGTAACATGCATATACTCTGTATTACAGGTACTCCATCTATCCTTGTAGTAACTTGCATATACTCTGTTACCTTATGTTTCTTTGTTGAATTACAGCAGCTAATGCTGGAAACATCCGTTTAGGTGGAACTCTTAGACACAATCACAAACTAAATTTTACACTACGTTGGACGGTACGGAAATATACAAAGCCATTTGTTATGAAGAAAGAGAAATTGAAAGTTTCATTTTTTAATTGTTGATGTTTCCTCCAATGATATTTTAATAAAAGAAAACGCTGCCACCATTAATTTAATAAACTTTTATTAAAAGTGTTGGCGAGGCTTGGGGAAACAGTGGACATAGAGACGTTATTGAATGTAAGCATTATAAAATATTTAAATTCACAATTGACAGCTTAGCTCTCAAGCCGATTATTTTATATTTGTTAATAAATGTTTGGCTAATGTAAACATTAGATCTAATAGCAGGTTGTTCCCGCTTTTATTTTAGTTCCTATTATTTTCGTCGTCATGGAGAATAAATGGATCATGCTGGGAAAAGAACTGGGACTGGCAGGTCAGTTGCTATGCGACTTTGTAACGGGACAGCTTCAGGAAGAGAGAGCAAAAGAGGAAAGAGAAAGGAAAAAAGATTCCATAAGGAAGCACGAGGAAAAAGAAAAAGAATCTCAAAGAAGGCGGGAAATAGAAGTTCTTAATTTAGAAATAGAGAAGGCCAAAGCAGACGCTACTGGAGAGGAGATTGACACATTTCTGGGTAGACTTGAGTTACTGGTCAGAGGTAAGGAAGTTTGAATCAAGTGTCTTATGTAACCAATATTATTAATCTAAATGACAGCGTCCGTCATTATTTGTAATCGATCCTCGGTATTTGAACCTTGTGTTCTTCTTGTATTCTTTCATTTGTTGATAACTCTGTTCCAATTTCCGAAACTTTGGTCGTTTTGCATTGAATTTCAGAAGAGGCCTCTTTCAAGCATTAATATCAATTCACCGGTTTTGTAATACTAGATTGTAAATAGTATGAGCGATAGATGTGGACACATTGTCCCATAGAAGTCATAGAATATCCGGCAAGGCGAGCTTGTTCATAGAATTAACGGCACATTGCCATAAGCATAGATTAATTTTATCCATCTTATTTGTTCTATTATATATTTTCTAATTACTTCCAGATAAAATTCAAACACTCACTGAAACAACCGAGGAATTTGACATTGTTGATGGGCCAACAGCCAGTGCAAGTACTGACCAACAAAGGAAGCCTAGAAAAGTACTTGTAATGAACTTTATTCGCAGTAAATACAACCATAAGACAATATTATGGATTATTTGGTTGGTGGCCCTATGCAGTGTGTTCTATGGTTTTGGATCGACAGTGTCTGGACTGATAAAAAGGTACAACGATCGTCCAGTGGCCACAACGATTACAGAACGCAACGAGGCTTTTGTCTGGCCAGATGTGACTGTGTGTAGCACTGTCACTCTTGATTTGGATAGGTTAAGCGCTTCAAGTGAGTTTGTGTTTACATATGTAATTCTGTGATAAGTGGCTTTACATGTTCCTAAGGATACCTGGCCCCTTCTCATCCACATTGGTTATCTCACCCCCATGTATATCTCACCTACCATGCCCCATATCACCCATTCCAATTCCCATTGCCTTATTCGCTTACTCTCTAAGAACCAAAGTGGAATTATAATTCAATATCGTCTTTGTGGGCTCATTACAGAATGTCAATAGACTCAGTATGCTGTTTAGTGTTAGTTTTGGAGAAACAAATATTCTGTGATCTCTATATTTAGTTATTGAACGTTCCATAAGTTTTTTTGACAAAATATAATTAATAGTTTATCAGATGATTAAAATCGGGGTCTTCTGTGATAAAACAACGTATACGTTTGTTCATCAGTTCTATGTATTATCGTTCTTGGAAAAGAATGTAAGGAGTCTATTTGGGTTTTTAACTGCAGCTCTATAACTTAAAATACACAAAAGAAAACTGGCTGCCGTTAAAAAACACCAAGTAGGATTATGCTACTTAAATTCTTAAAGATAATAAGTGATTTCATGCTCTGAATTTATACATGTTTTACAGATACATATTTTTTAAATTTCAGGGGGAAATAATCAAAAACAATTACATGATGAATATATCTATCGATATAATTATTATGGAGGCTTACTTTATAAGATTCTCCAAACAAATCCGGCAACGCAGTTAAATTCTTCAACATTATTATCTCACGTCTTACAGTATCTATCCACAACTCATCTCAACCAAGAAAATACCAATTTTACGAAACGTCCATTTGAGGTGATTATTGAATGTGCGTTCAAAGGAAAGAAATGCTCTTACAAAAACTTTACCGTTCACCATTCTCCTTCTCAAGCAAGTTGTTTTACATTTAGAGCCAATGATCGTTCCTCCGGCCAGCCAGGTCAAAGTAATGGACTAAAACTGATCTTAAACAATGGAATAGAAAACCTTGTTATCAACAAAAATGACAAATTTTCAGAGCAGTTTGGCGGGTTCTTTCTATCTATTCATCCAGCCAATTCGCTTCCTGACTTAACAGATAATATGATTAAAGTGCCTACTGGTTTACAAGTCGATATTAAAGTTAGCGCCAAACATCACTTGTCAATTAATCGTCCAGGCCATCCATGTATTGTAAAGAAACCATCAACAGTTGTTGGATTTGATAATTATGTCTCTTCCAAAGTTGACTGTGTGGAAGAACATCTTCAAAACTATATGATTGGTCAGTGTGGATGCCAGAATCCTGTCCACTACAAACGAACTGACCCCCAAAATAGTAGCAATGTTCCACCTAGCTGTCTACAAATAGAAACTGAGGCGTACAATATCGACAGTAAGCAACGAGATTTGTCAAAAGTAATTTTGGGTCCTTTTGGAACCTCTATAAATCTGGCAATGTTAAATAGCACTGAAATTATTTCATTACAAGAGAGATTTCTTTGTTTCTATGCTCTTCATCATAATAATGGCACCGTGCCCCATGTCACATGTCCAACTTACTGCAAAGATACGGTTTACTCAATAGCAGGTGCAGTTGATGTTTCATGGCCTGAACGATACCTTCTATTTCGAGTTGCAGTTCGACCAACTATGGAGGCTCTAATGAAAATGATGAATGTAACGCCCAACTCTCCTGCATCGATTGATAATTTATTGCCTATTTATTACCAACGTTTTATTTTGGAAGGGGGTGAAACGTTTGACATCAACAAAGTCAAAAGAAGCTTTGTTTTGATCAATATCTATGCCGCCGACAACATGATTTCATCGATAGTGGAGGAGGAGATCTATGGATTGTCGAATCTGGTCAGCGATATCGGTGGCAACATGGGTCTCTGGATCGGAGCGAGTGTTCTATCGGCGTACAAATTCATCGATTGGTTTCTGTTTCTTTTGAAGAAATGCAAAGCAAAAACGAAAACTCGATTTGCCAATTGTAAACAAAGAGTTTTTTGTTGTTAGTTCTTTTGACTTTTATAATCTGTCAACAAACTTTACTTGATTAACAACTCTTTCACAACATCGACAAACTAAATTTGTAAAAGGTGGTGATAGAATTTATAAATGTTTGGTGGCAGGACTGAATGTTTTTGTTGTCAAATTGTCATCAATGTTCGTCTTCGTTTGTTGCCAGTTAAGTTATTTTTGTTGTTATCCGGCGACATCAGTTAAAATACTGCAGCTCCTTGTTGAGCCCAGCCAGTGCTGACAGCTGTCAGTTCTTGCGATGTGAGCGAGGCAGTGGACACGAACCGGTCACTATGGAGTCACCAATTTGTTGAGGACATGGACCTGCTCCTGTCACAGCCAAGTCACGTTTCTATAGAATTGAATCTTTGCCTGGCACACTTTCATAGAGAGCATTTGTATTGAACATTTATTCTAGCATCTGTGAAGCATCTTTGCCTGGCACACTTTCATAGAGAGCATTTGTATTGAACATTTATTCTAACATCCTGGAAGCATCTTTCAGCGTATCAATTACATAGTCATTTGGAAGGATGTTTAATTATGGTTTACAAATATAATTAGATCCTTAGTATGGTATCATATAGTTACTGTGAATATACGTAGAAGGTAAACGTTTGGTTTATGCTGTTTTTTTAATATAAAACAGTAGAAGTTCGAACAGCGTCTCAAATTAATTTTGAAAAATTTATCGACACAGTTTAATAATTTTATATTTAAAACACAACTATTTTCCAAACACAACTTACTTTTAGATTGACATTGGCGGTAAAATTGTACTATTTGACGGAATTTCATGACATTTACTACACTCATGGCCTTGTCATATGATATTTTAATTATTTAATTTAGTCGTATTGTGAAAATTATACTGAATCATTCACATACATAAAATATACGCATTGAATTTTTAAAATAATGATAGTAAATTTTTAGGAGAAATCAGCGATGAGAAATTCCAAGTTGATCAATCAGAATGAAGTTGAATAATAAAAAATATTTTAACGAAACATTTTATATTCTTAAAAATATTCATAAATATACAAATTCCGAAATAAACTCGTCGTATTGAAAAGCTTTCGTATTTATATAATCATACTGATATTGCTGAAGAAACAATCAATCGTATTGTCAAATAGTTGGATTTTATCTAAATTCAAATGTCAAAGATTGCTTTTTTATAATTACTCTTAAACACATTAAACGGCCAGAACCTGCTTTAACAGCGTGAGTGGCCTTTAATAAAAAAGAGGCTTCCAATAATTTTGTTCTAGCAATTTTAAGTAAAGATAAAATCAATACTGAAGTGTGTATGTACATATATAAAAAACCTACCCACAGTAATTTTCTTTTAAACTTTTATACTTTGATATGAAATATACAAACATTTAATATTGCTGAGGAAATGATTATGCCTAGTTGATGAGGCCCTACAAGGCCGAAACAGCTGTCCTGGGCTATCATTTGCGAGTAATATAAATAAGTAGTATATTTTTATCAAAGTATTCCAGTTTTTTAAATATTACTCTTAACACAAATAGCAATATTTTTTACATTATTAAAATGAACAACCATAGCTGCAATTTGATTACTAAGGTTTTGAGATAGAAGAAAAAGCATAACCTGAAACGTGTGTATATTATACTGCTTCCCGTGAAATGCTTCTGAAATAAAATGATTCTTACATATCATGTTGTAATACTGCCAAAGCCTTTTTCTATTTTGAAACAAACTTCATTGAAATTGGTTGAGTAATTTTTGAACTACGAGCTTCAAAAATTGTTTTTTTAGCCAAAAAACACTTCAATTCATATATAGTAGCCCTTCCATACTATTAATTGTATTAATATACATAATACCTTTTAAAATTTAAAATACTTTTACTAGTTTATTTTTTTATATTTTTTAGTTTCGTTATTTTAGATTTATAATTACGCTAAATCGCTGTTTTGCTTTTCCTCTTCTGCAACTATTTAATCGATTTTGTGATATAATTAATCAGGTGGCTGAATGTTTCATCAGAAAGATGATAATGTTATATTTATTAATTTGTCTATGATGCTGGATAATTTGTGATTTCTTAAACAGTTTGGAACATAACATCTCTTCTTTTGCATGCCATGCAAACTCGTATACACAGGGTTCCCACGTCTGTTTTCCAGGACCTCTTTAAAAAAATCACAACATTACTGGATTTTGCAAACTATTTCGGGAAATTATGTATTCTAAAATCATATTTTGTACAAAACCATATTATTTTTGTTGAAAATTACTTTATTGAAAATAAATTTTGTAAATAAATTTATAGTATTCTTCAGGGGTAATGAATACTTTAACTACAGATTTAAAATTTTGCAATTCAATAACACCACATAAATTTATAGTTTTAGCATATATTTATGGTAATTTTCATTACTATTTGTCAAAAATGTCACTGAATAAAACCAATTACTAATACTTATTCATTTTAAATGGCAGATTTTATTCAACAAAATTGATTTTTAAAGAATGGTTAAGTGATTTGTTTTATATATAAAAATAACTAAATAGATAGCAATAAAAACTAGGTTATGTTCTCAAATTAATAGAATAAGTACTAATAAGATTAAGAAATCAGTAAACAAAATATTCATCTATTTTGGACTTACAATTACATGATCATGTTAAAAAACACTTTGATTGCAGTGGCCTGTGTTGGTACAGTATGGGGCTAATCAAGCAATGTTTTACAAAAATTAAAAAATACTAAAAACTATAATTATATAAATTTATTTAGGACATCACAAAAATATATAAACTTTCAGAAAACAATGTTTTGAAATTTATAATAATATTTAGAAGGAATTAAAATAAATGTTAAAATAATTTTATTACCTTGAGTTGACTTATTTAAAAAATCATGCATATAAAAATATATCTTTAAAACAATGGTTTGATATTTATTTTGAAATTAATTTTTTTTAGTCTTGTAGCTAATATAATACAATATTTCCCTTAATGTTTAATGGTAGAGTATAAATAAGAATTGTCAATTAAAAATAATTTTTGCCATTCTCTAATATTTTGAAGTAGTGATTTATTTATGTGGTATTGAATTCTGATATTCAAAAATCTGTAGTTAAAGCATTTATTACTTCTTAGGAATACTATCTATTTAACTAAACTGATTTCTGATGAATAGTGATTTGTTTTATTCATCAAAAATATTAATGTTTTATTTTTTTGCCATACAGCAGATGGATGGTCTATTTAAAACAACACATCTGCCATGTGGCTAAGTATTTTTTTGAATCATTAGACCTTAGGGTCAGATTATTCTTGAGAATAAGTCATTTTACTACATTAACTTATCATTAAATTAACTTATTAAATAACTTATTCAAGAAAAAACTAACCCTAAGGATTTAAAAAACATATATTTTTAACAATATTTAAAAAAAACATGTTTGCCATGTGAAATTATGCCACTTTCCCCCAAAGACTATTTTTATCATGATCATGCAAGTCTACAGACCAGTACATGAATATTTTGTTTAGTGATTTCCTATGATTTGAATTATTGAATAAGTATAGTTGAGTGGATGTTTTTATCACAATCTATTAGTCTTTATTTTTGGTGAATAAAATAAATCCCTATTCTAAAATAAAAAATTGAGTGGAAACAAAGATTTCATCAATTAATAAAACACATTCCTTCTTTACAGAGTGTTACAGGGAAATGACAACTATGGTTAAATCTGTATTTAACCATACTTTAATTTTCTTGACTCATTTCCCTGTAACACTCTGTAAAGAAGGGACAAAATATATCATGTTTTAATTGACTGATATATTGAAAGCAAGATGTCAAACTCAAATCAATGAATAAACAGAGATGTCTAATTAATGAATAGAGTAAATGTAAAGTTTTCAGAAAGGATAATAGGAGAGGTGATTGGAACATTGAGTATGAGTCAAACAATAGATGATATCTGTTGGTTACAAGCTCATTTTAAATGCTGAATGTAGATACACTGTTTGCATAATTTGACTTTAATATTGTTGCAGATGTGCACTGGTTAGTCTACTTGTAATGTGCCACAAAGTTTATCAATCATCATTTAGTTTCTTTATTTCTCAAATAGAGATGATAAAGGACTACTATTCAGTGAAATTTTATAGTTTTTTTAGAAATAAATAAATCTGTTCTCATTTTATAGCAGCCACCAGTAGAATATTTTAATTTTATCTTTAGTCAGTTTCAGTCAAAAATCATTTTTGACAAATAGACTCAAATTGCCATTATTTGGCATCTGTAATGTCAATTATTAGTAATGCCCTGTTTTACAAACAACACTTTAGCATTGATAGCATAAAACTCTAATCTCACCAGAAACTGTGGATTTAAAAAAATGAATTTCTCAGCACCTATGTATGATAAGTATTTCTGTTTTTTTTAATGCATATATGGATTTGAATTATTTAATTTCTATGGAATGCATAGGAAAAAATATGTTTCCTTTATTGAAAAAGTACATTTCTATACTCCACTATCTATTTTTAAGTTTTATACTATTGCTCTTATAAAAATAGATATCATGTAGAAAAGAGTTACTGTTCAATATCAGGAAAATAATAATTTTTTAAAACATCAATTCAGTAACTGGATTTATAATTTTTATTTATTTAATAATTTTACCAACTTAAAAAAGTAAGAAAATATTTAAGTAGACACTCTATTAGCTAACAGATTATCCCAATTTAGGTTGATGTTAAAGCATATAGGCTACATAACTATTTGTTTAAAAGAATACACTGTACTATGTACAATTGTTCATTAGAATCTGTGAATTTATAACAAAATTAACTTAAGTTTAAAATAGTTAGTAAAAGTGACTAGACTGGTGGTTGTGTTTTTATTCATTTGGTCATAGTACCAAAGTCTAATTTGTATACTGTCAGTTATGGCCCCATTCTTGTCCAAAATCTGGTTTTTCAGAAGTTGTAGGTTCTGTGAAGTAATTCAATAAAATTTGATTGCCCTAACACATCCATGTTCCAAAGTTGAAAGTGCTATTTAAGCCCACATCCACAAAAAGTGTAAGCTCATTCCATAATCATCCATGTTCAATATGATCAATTTTTCAAACTGTGAGTTGTCCAAATGTTTGATAATAATTGGAAAGTATTTAAAAAAATGAATTTTGTGGTTCTTGTTTTTTGACATTTAGTTTTTTGTAGAGACAATTCCACTGCACCAATCTCTTTTTTGCTTGTTTTTAGAACCCTTGTCCAATCATGTTGTCACACACCTCCCCACCCCATCAAATGTGCCATTGATTATGGCATAAATTGTTTTATCAAATAGAGTTTGTGACTTTATTTTTGACTCCAGACTATTAATTGTTATCCTGTACCATGTTTTATGATTCTTGTTCTCTGATATCCCTAGCAGCCAAGCCAAGATTGTTGCTGGTGAGCACTCCACTCCAAAACCCTTCCCCTAGTGGCAAATTTCATTCCAAACTGTGGATTTCTTTGTTAATCAATGTTCTACTATTTTCATCTTTCTTCTTTTATTAGGTGTACCATGTCAAATCTGATGGAATGACTGCAGCATTAATCCCATACAATAATTATAAAGTGTTCTTTTTGGCAGTATCATGTTTAAAAAATTCTAATCACAAAGACATAAGTATTTTTGTTCCATGTAGATTTTTAATTTCCCTGGTTAAGTCTTTTAAGAGTCTTCTATATAGAGTGGTTTGTTTTTTAGCACACACTCTATATTGTCATAAATAGGATCATCTCAATGATGTTTTTGTGCATTTTAGAAATATGATAGTGATATTTGTGAAAAATTTAACTAAGAATGATAAAACAGTATATTTAAATTTTCTATCTTATCTTATCCAATGGCAATAATTGTTTGTTAGCTCAAATGCCTAAAAGCTTTATAACATTATTGAACAGCATGTTTTTTTACCATTGAAAATGTACAGCTTGTTTAGCCTTCAGAAGTGTCAAATTGAATCAAAATAAGTCAATTGGTTGATAATTTATGACATAGTAATTTTTTACCATTCTTTTCTTTATTGTCATTTGATTTTAATGAATTTGGTGTTAGCTACCTTCAGGTGCAATCAACAGTGTCCTAAGGCAGACCCATTTGGGTTGGGAAAAAATCAGTGGAAGGGACTAAATGTCTGCCATGTTACTGAAGGTTCCTGAGTCTCCAGGGGTTAATCAATGTATTTTTCCATTGCTGTAAAATACAGTTTTAGAAGTTGCTTTGATTCACTTACTATTTATATTACTGATTTCTGTTGATGTTACAAGTAATAAAAAAAGGGAATTGTCCTTCCTATTTTAATGGGAAATAGCTTTTCATTAAATATTTTATTTTATTTAAAAAAAGTTCTGTACTTGCAAGTAGTATTGTATTCTCATAATTTTAATAAAAATAGCAAAATAGTTTAATAAAAACTTCTCCCATGAATGGATAACTGTGCCATTTTTAATTACTTCTGACATCAAACAAAATTCAATGGTTTAACATTTAATTAAATAGATGCAACTTCTAAAACTGCATTGAATGACATTTTGGGTTTGCCCTTGGGGTCACAGGAGCCCTTATAATTATGATTCTGGACCCAATGGTCAGGCTTCCTATAATGGAAATCAAAATCACAGCAGCAAGAGTCTTTAATTCTGTGGCCTAGTGAGTGTGTGCATTTTGCAAGCTACACATGGTATGGCCATCTAGCAGTGGTCACCACAGGGGGCACAGCACATTGACTACTAAATTCTGACCTCATCATGGTACTTGGGGTCAGAGAAGGGTTGTTTAGTCCCTGAGCACTTTCGGTCCATAGTCCACTGAGCTACTAGATGCTCTACAGGAACCCTTGGTGGTGAATGTTTATGTTTTTATCAACCCAAATGTGTGGTTCTGCCCTTGGGTCACTCTTCATTGCACCAGAAGGTTGTTACAACCAAGACCACAAAACTAATTTTTGTGATTGAAGTAAAAATCTCTTGTCTGGTTTTATAAATGCTGCCTGATTCTCTGTTTCAGATGTTTCAATTGCCAATTTCTTCCAGTGTATTGTCTCCAGTGTTTCACTTTGCAGCTCCCTTCATTCTGCCTTCATCAGGTAGGTGCTGTTGACCAAGGAGATATACTTTTCAAAGCATCAAATTTGAACTTTGTGGCATTTAATTTTAAAAGGATTTATTATTTGCTTTCTGTTTAAAATTGATCACCAAAATATTTATGTGATAATTCGTTAGTATATAAAATGCAAAGTTGATCAACCTGAAATTGAATGATAGAATGCTGGTCTTATTGGGTCACACAGAATTGCTAATATTTGCGTGGCCCTTGGGTGTAATCAGCAAGAGAATGGATGGGAGTTAGAATTCATTATTTAGACAACAGTTGTCTATTATTTAGCACACTCGTTTTCTGAAAAAGTCTAATTGATAATTAATTAGTTTTAAAGTTCATTTTTGGACCTAGTGACGTCATCTTGGTTTGATTATTGATTTTGAAATTACTAGTCCAGTCATTCTGTGTTAAAAGTCCTAAAATTTCATATTTCTTAAAAACTGATTTTTTAACATTTATTACAATATTGCCTTCTGAAATGAGTTCTTGCAAAATTGTATTGCTACTAATGTCAAATTATACATATTTATGTATATTACTTATAAGTAGTATAGGGTTTAGTCAAATTTGGAAGCAAAAGTATTATTTTAATAAAAATCTATGAATGTAGCACTGCATCCATTAAAAAAATTCTTAATAAGATCTGGAGGCAATCTTTTAAATTGTGGGCCAATTGGATGAAAATGAAAATTACCATTAAGGTTTGGACCTTAGACTGACTGGACTATATTTTCACTTTCTGTTTTCTCTGTGCACTTTTATGAAAAACTGCTTGGCCCAATCAATGCTACTGTTAGGGAGCTAGACTAGAGAGACAATGGAGGTATTAAAATATTGACATTATTTGTAATCTTTCAGTTGATGCGTCTAGGAGTGGTGCAGTCAACTCCAACGTCCCGTTCTCCAGCACGTCTTGTGTGGTCCCGGAAGCAATTCAGCTGCAGAACAAAGTGAGTCGAATGCGGAGATTATGGCATTACTAAAGACCTAGGTCGGGAGGTTTTTGACATCTCACTGTGGCATCTGTGTTTGCAATTTAAAGTAACCCCGCTCCTCCTGGAGTGAGTCTTCTCCACATTCACAACAATCCGGAGTTTTGTAGGGTTTGATGCGACGCTGTAAACAAGCAGTTTCGGTCATTGAGCACTTCTCCGATTTCTATGGTATAGGTTTTCCAACTAAATTTGCAGTTACTATTGATTGATTTTAACAAATAGTGCAGTTTATTTCTTCAGAGGGCCCTGCTGTGTAAAAGAATTTAGTAAACAGGTTCCAAACTTTGTGCAAATAATCAGTTGAGTTGTTTTGAGCGATTTTGAATCATCTTGTGATTTTGTATAGTACTTTTTCTATGACATTTATTATGTATTTACGACTATATCTGTACGGCTTTTTATAATACGACCTCTTATTGTTGAGCTGTTGATTCCTAAGTTCTAACGAGTTGGACTAGAAAACTTCGCACTTGAAAAATATAAATCTCTGAAAAACTTAGAATAAATCTGACATACAAATCGGTGTACATATTGATTTATTTATTCTTGCATAGATTTATAAGAATGGGGGGGATATCAGGAAATATCTGGCCATCTTATCATGCTTCAGCTTGGGTGTAGAACAAGATACACACGATTACATAGTTTTGATTTGATCTTGAAG